>MDKJ01367468.1:0-20659 GCA_005239525.1 Nicotiana knightiana | reverse complement strand
GGTATTATGACTTGTAGGTGTGGTCGGAGTTGAATTTCGGAAAGTTTAGAGTTGATTTGGAAAAAAAAATTCCCATTTCAGAAGCCTTAAATTGGGATAATCAACTAAGATTGGAATGTTGAGTAAACGACCTCCGAATCAGAATTTGAAGGTTCCAGCAGGTTCGTATGATGACCCGGGAACGTTTCGGCGTATATGGTGGAAGTAAGCATTTTTGAAGAATTTCCTAAGTTTGGCTTGAAGAAAATCTCAGATATGTTGATGTCCGTTTGGGATTTCGAGTTCGGGAATAGCTCCGTATGGTGATTCTGGAGTTGGGAGCACGATCAGAAGTGAATTTGGATGTCCATAGGTCATTTTGAAGTCATTCGGCTAAAGATATAAATTTGAAGGTTTTTGAGAAATTCGACCGGAAGTGGAAGTTTTGATATCGAGGTCGGAATGCGATTCCGGAAGTTGGAGCGGGTCCGTAATGTCGAATATGACTTGTGCACAAAATTTGGGGTCAATCGGACGTGATTTGATAGGTTTCGGCATCGGATGTAGAAGTTTGAAATTTCTAAGTTCATAAAGTTGGGATTTGGGTGCGATTCGTGGTTTCAATGTTGTTTGATGCGATTTGAGGCCTCGAGCAAGTCCGCATTATATTTTGGAACAGGTTGGTATAATTGGATAGGGTCCCGGTGGGCCTCGGGTGGATTCCGGGTGGTTAACGGATCAAGTTGAGAGTTTGAAGAAGGCTGAAATTTGCTGTCATCTGGTGTGACCGCACCTGGGAGGGTTTGGCCGCAGGTGCGTGGTCCGGCTGAGAGCGTGGGTGCGATGGTATTTCCGCACCTGCGAGGTCGCAGATGCGGGTTATGGGCGCAAGTGCGAGGATGGCGTGAGTTGAGGAAAGCCGCAGGTGCGGAGGTTTGGTCGCACCTGCGGAATCGCAGGTGCGAGAGTTTGATCGCAGGTGCGAAAAATGGCCTGGGCAGAATGTTTTAAAAGCGAGAATTGTTGGCCATTTCTTCATTTTTCTCTTGGTTTGGACGATCTTGAGAGGCTTCAAAGAGAGGATTTCTTCATGCAATTCAAGGTAAGTAACTCCTTCATGTTTTAAAGTTAAATACAAGATTATATGTATGGATTAGACATGGAAATTTGTAGGAGAATTGGGATTTTTGAGGAAAGACCTAGAAATGGTAATTTGGATTTTTAGCCACGAAATTGAGCATGAAATGTAGAGTAAATTGTATATTTGAACTAGTAAAGCTATGGGTAGAATATATCTTCGAGAAATTTCGGATTCCGGGCACGTGGGCCCGAGGCATTTTGGTCATTTCACTAAGCGGGGTTGGGAAGTTATATAATTTGGAATTGTTGCAAATATTAGAGTATATTTTCATTGGGTTGTCCTTGTTTGGATAGTTTTGGGGTGTTGTGCGTCCGTTTGGAGTCACCGGAAGGGCTTGGAGGCCGGTTATGGAATCTCGGAGCGAGGTAAGTCTCCTTTCTAACTTTGTGCGGGGGAATTGACCCCCTAGGTGAATTAATTAAGTATGTGCTATTATCTTCGGGGGCTACGTACGCACAAGGTGACAGGAGTCCGTTAGTAGCTACTATTATGCCATGTCCGGGTAGTCTAGGACCCACTAGCATGTCTTACGTGTTGTACCTGTAATCCTGCCTGTAATATTAAACTGCTAATATAATCGAAATCGTAAATGAATATCTAAAAGAAGACTAGAGTTCATTTTCTGAATCATCTAGAAAGATACATGATTCTTCTGTGGATAATTCTATACCTGGTAGGGTTATATTGTGGAATATCATTAAACTTTACAAATGAGTTTCAAAACAAAGATTTTAAAAGCTATATTACATGTTCCTTTAAGAAGAATTTTACCACTTTCCTGAGAAAAATTGCTTCTTGATAAAAATATAGATTTATTATGTGGATATGTGTACATATGAGCACCTGAGTCGCAGGTATGATTTGCGAGCAGGCTAGCCTTATTATTTGTATGTATAACCGCGTCGCATGATCGATTCGCGAGCGGGGAAGATAGATGCATCTATGGTTCGAGCCGTTCGACCCTTCGGCAGTGCACAATTTATTATTGTTGGTCGGCGTCGTTCGACCCTCGGCATTGCTTGCGCATGATATTTACTGCGTAGTTGCTATTATTTTTGCTTGATTACTGGCCTGGGCTTTTAAGTTGTCAATTGAAATGATAGAAATTTAAAGTTATTAAAAGATTTTGGAAGAAGTTGTTCCTTCGCATTGATTAATTGTTATTTGATTAAATCACCCATATTGATTAATCGTTGTTAATATGACGAAGATATAAAGTGTTAAATGTGAATGGAGTTGATAATATTTATTCCTGATCTTAATAAATTGCCTATGATAATCATGCTTAGTGTCACACTTGAATATTCTAAATTGACCTTAAGCAAGTGTCTAATTTGACCTCTCGTCACTACCTCTCTGCGGGCGACTTACTGAGTACACGTTGTTTTTGTACTCATGCTACACTTGTTGTGCATTTTATTGCACAGGTACTTTCATAGCGATGTGGAGGATTGGAGACTTAGGCGAGCTTCATCATCCGGAGGCGATCCGCAGCTGACAGAGTCTCCCTCATACTGTATTACATTATTTTAATTTCATTGTCCACTTGTATTTCGGACAAGCTTTGTAGAAATTGTAAAATTCTTAGAAATTGCTCATGTACTTGTGACACCGGGTTCTGGGATGTGTTGAGATATATTTGTTAAAGTGTAATATTCAAACCATTATTTTACTTAACCGATTTTATTTAGCTAACATGTAATAAAGTGAAAGAAAATGATTTTTCATAAATGATTAAACCGGAAATCTATTTCAATTAATTAATGATTGGCTTGCCTGGCAATGATGTCCGACGCCATCACGACCTTATGGATTTTGGGTCGTGACAACATGGTATCAGAGCTCTAGGTTCCCTTAGGTCTCACGAGTCACGAGCAAGTCTAGTAGAGTCTTGCGGATCGGTACAGAGACGTCTGTACTTATCTTCGAGAGGCTACAGGGTTGTTAGGAGTACGTCCCTTCTTGATTCCTTATCGTGCGATTTGATTCCTTTGAGGCTTATGCCTATGTTTATTCCTACTCAATCTTACGCGTCGCGAGCGCTTGCCATGAATCAGGAATTTGAGGAATTGAAATGGTGCTACAGATGTAATTCGAGATGTTTCCATGTGTAACTGGTTGGGACTGTTGTTATAGCCCTGCAAAAGAATAATATGTTGTTTCAGCTCAGTAGCGGTGTTTCTGAGAGCCTTAAGGCTATGCTCAGGTAGTGATCATGCTTGGGATTGGTTATCGCGTGATGTCGATATGATGATAGAATGCTTGCCCGTATATTGGGGGTGACGAATGGTTTGAAGGGAGGTCTTCTCAGAGTATGATTTTGAGATTTCGGTATTTTAGTTCCGGCAGAGGAAAGGAATATGGGTTATGAATGGTCCGGTTGCGGTTGATAAAGTAGTAAGACTTGGTTTCTTCAAGTAAGGTGGAGTATTCACCTGTGACGTGTCATCTTCATTATTTATCGAATGGAATGTGTTAAGTTCGTCGGTGCTATGGATTCTTCGGTTGCGTGGGGTTAGAGTATTGAGAAGAAGTATTGAAGAATGCGGTTGGCAGAGACCGTGAGGTGCGGTGGTTCAGTACCAGATAAGTGTTGATAATGAAGGCAGCTAGAGAAAGATGATCTTCGGAGAGCTTGAAGTCGTGGTGATTTGTTGGTTTGAGAGCTACAAAGAATGATCTTGAAGTGAGGCTAGGCGGTGGTTCCATTTCTAGGAGGCCAGGTGTAAGAAGCGGAAGTCGAGCAGTCCCAAAGTGGGGGAGCGGTAGCATAGCTTGGAATTTGAAGATATTATCGCGCATTTAATGGATGTCCATGAGGAGCGGACGGACTAGTAAAGTTGGTAAATGAAGCAGGGCGTAGGATGGGGTATTGAAGTCGTAGAGAGCATGCATTTCAGCGTCATTGGAAGGTGTCCGCGGGTGATTTCCACAGGTGGGTTATCTCCTGTGAAAGGGTTAGCGGTGGCATGGTTGGCAGGTCTTATTGAGGGGTTCTAGTGGCTATTCGGTAGGAGGCAGAGTGTGTGAATGATGCTAGAGAATTTGAGTATTTAGGGAGTGCTAGCAAGAGAATTTGGAAGAATTGGACGGATTGGTTGAGCAAGATCGTGTTATCAAAGGAGAAAGGATCTCGGCAGGGTCTAGAGTGGTGCAATGAGTAGCTTCGGGCTAAGTGGGGGAGTCCCACCATCTGTAGTTGGGTTGCGGGATTGTGTTATCTTAGGGTCGCGGATTGTCGGCGTGTTGGCAAGTTATTATAGCTAAGGGAAATGAGTAAAATGGTGATTGTGCGTGGGATTTGATGAATGTGTGCAAAAGTTGGCCCTGTCGGACCAGGGTTAGGATTTGGAAGATTCAGAATTTATGCTTAAGGCATGGGCGAGTTGTAAGGATAGTGGCTCAGTCACCTGTTTCCTCGAAAGGGGTGTTTATGTGCTAGAAGAGCCTTGGAGTTGATTGTATTCAGGGCCAACCAGAGTGGGTGACTCTCAATAGCGGTCCTAGTGAGTTCAAAAGTCAAGAATGCAGCGTTTAAGGGTTTCAGGAAGCAGTATGATCGAGAATCGAGCTTTCGCAGAGTAATTTCTGAGAAAAAGGAAGATCGCTGGAATGTTCTATGATATGTTTCAGCGTGCAGGGTCACTCGGGATGAGTGAGGGTTGAGTTCGCTATGAGTTGAAGGAAGTTGCTATTATTCCTGAAGCAATTGAAGATAGATTTATTAGCCATGGTTGAAATGGCACATTTACGGCAGTGATAAGTTCCTTCGATGTGATTAAGTTGTGCATGTGGTTGTGCCGGTGTGTGCGGGGCTTGTCGACCGCCGTAATGGATTTCATGTGGGAGCATTTGAATGCTATGGCCTGTCAGGCGTAGGCGGATCCCGGAAGGGTTATGGTGGTATAGACTACTACTTAAGGATTTTCATGTTGGGTGATTGTGGGAATTCACTCGTGTGTTGTGATGGTTCTCTTGAATTGAGTTAAGTAAAAGGTTTCTATATGATGCAGTGTTCACCCTATTGGTGGTTCAGAAGTTATGATGGAATTCTTGCGCTACCTCATATTGGCATGTTAAGTGCAGAAAGCAGTATGTAACCGGGAGTAAGAATCGAGATTTGCGGTTCGGTGATGATAAGGATGTCATGAGCTCGGAAGAGCAAGAAAAAGTGATTTGAAAGTTCAGAGTAAGCTGGTGTTGTCTTCAGTGTCACCTGAGATTGATATTTGGTGGAAGAGGCTTTATACCCTGGTTATGGGTTCTTGATTTGTCTTACAGCGTAGTATGGCCAGAGGTGGATGGGCAAGCTTGTTGCCTTGTGTGGAAGGTCGTGGAAGCATGACCGCGAAAAGATTGTATAAGGTGTGACATGTTCACTTGATGGATTGAAGATTTGGACTGAGTATAAAGAAGTGCAATATTGTTTATTTGAGAATATATGCCAGGAGGGCGTTCAGTTCAGTTGATTATGGATTATGGGGTGTTTGTCCCAGTGATGATGGTTTTTCTCGTGTATTATGAGAGAAAGTGGGTTAATATGGACCCATGTAAAAACTATTAGCTTAGCTGGTGCGAGCAAGGTAGACTCGATGTTTGTGGATGGATTTAAATATGATTATGGGCTCCATACGATCCAGGCATGTTCATTTCAGTAGAGCGCTTTTTCATGGAAAGGTATTAGAACAGCGGATGTTGTTCCGTCTTCGTCAAATTCATGTGTTATTATGATTGTGCCGTGTGAGTTGTGAAATGGCTTGATATTTTCCTATGTGTTGAGGTCCCGCGTAGTGGGGGATGTTATGTGAGCAGGATAGTTCATGAGATCCAGAGTGTGTGTGTGTGTGTGTGTGTATATATATATCGCACCTCAATTGTGCTTAAGTTTTGTAGCCTACGACTTTATCAGTCTCCCTAGGATGGTATTATGCTTAGTGTGCTTATGATCGATATTCAGTAATTTGTAATAGTGAGCAAATCAGCTCTGTATATATATCTTCTTACGTAAATTTTATGTGTGGATTGGTGGCACGTCGCCACGGGTATGTTATTCGGATCGGGTTGCATGCCACAACAGTGTGATGATGAGTAAGGTTCCTATATTTATTTTTCTTATGTTTTACTTCCTATTTTCTGAGAAAAGTTCATATTAGTGTGTGAGTTGAATAGTCCCTTCCTGAGTCGTTTCTTATTAGCATGTTCGAGTTATGGCCTATTGGCGCGATGTGGTATCATGTGAGGCTGTTGGTCATGTTTGGGGTGATTTGTTGTCTGAGCAGTTCGTACTGGGTGAGACGATATTATCGGATCAGGGATCAGTGCGATAAGATTATGTGAAGTGTATATTAAAGAACAAATACCATTATTCAGGTTCATAATGAGGTGATGATTCCATTTAAGATGGGATATTCAATGATTTGATAACTCTGCAGTTGGGTATGAATTTTCGAACATTTCCTCCGTTGTGGTGGTATCACAGCATAACAGGATGTATGCATATATATCATGAGGTGCATTTGTGGAATTTTGGGCTATTAAGGTTCAAGGAACGTCATTGTGGTTAGATGATGAATTTTGCGGTGCATGGTGCTAATTGAGCAAAGGTATGCAGTCATGTTCTGGTATATTGTATGGTAGTTGATACGGTGTTTATACACTGGAACTAGGCCTGACAGAGAAATTTCAAGTGTTGGAACTGGATTCTGAGCTTATTAGATAGATTAAGAAGTAATCTTCAGGTTTGATCAAGCTAATTGTAACGACCCGGCCGGTCGTTTTGGGATCTAGCGCGTCATTCAGCGGTTTGAAGTCGTGAGCAGCTCCATTTCAGGTATTATTACTTGCAGGTGTGGTCGAAATTGAATTTCGGAAAGTTTAGAGTTGATTTGGAAAGAAAATTCTCATTTCAAAAGCCTTAAGATTGGAAGAATCAACTAAAATTTAAATTTTGAGTAAACGACCTCCGAATAGGATTAGAAGGTTCCAGCTGGTTCGTATGATGATTTCGGACTTGGGTGTATGTCCGGATCGGGTTTTGAATAACCCGGGAGTGTTTCGATGCATATTGTGAAAGTCAGCATTTTTGAAGAATTGCATAAATTTGGGCTTGAAGTGCATTTTAGAGTTTTTGATGTCTGTTTGGGATTCCGAGTCTGGGAACAGCTTCGTATGGTGATTCTGGAGTTGGGAGCGCGATCGGAAGTGAATTTGGATGTCCGTATGTCATTTTGAAGTCATTTGGCTAAAGATAGAAATTTGAATGTTTTTGAGAAATCCGACTGGAAGTGGAAATTTTGATATCGAGGTCGGAATGCAATTCTGGAATTTGGAGTAGGTCCGTAATGTCGAATATGACTTATGTGCAAAATTTGGGGTTAATCGGACGTGATTTGATAGGTTTCGGCATCGGGTGTAGAAGTTGGAAATTTCTAAGTTCATAAAGTTGGGATTTGGGTGCGATTCGTGGTTTCGATGTTGTTTGATGTGATTTGAGGCCTCGAGAAAGTCCACATTATGTTTTGGAAAAGGTTGGTATAATTGTACGGGATCCCGGGGGTCTCGGGTGGATTCCGGGTGGTTAACGGATCAATATTTGAAGTTGAAGAAAGTTGAAGATTGCTGTCATCTGGTGTGACTGGACCTGCGAGGCTTGGCCGCAGGTGCGAAATTGAGCTAGAGCCAAGGAGGCCGCAGGTGCGGGAGATTTGGGTGCACCTGCGTAAGCGCAGGTGCGATAAGGGGAGCGCAGGTGCGTAAATCGTCCTGGGCAGAATATTTTAAAACAAGGATTCTTGGTTCATTTTTTTCATTTCTTCTTGGGCTTAGGCGATTTTGGGAGGCTTCAAAGACAGGATTCCTTCATGCAATGTCAAGGTAAGTATCTCCTTCATGCTTCTAAGTTAAATACAAGATTATATGCATGAATTAGGCATGGAAATTGGTAGGAATTTGAGAAATTATTGAAGAAACCTAGAAAATGGAAATTTGGATTTTTAGCCACGAATTGAGCATGAATATTTGAGTAAATTGTATATTTGAGTTAGTAAGGCTATGGGTAGAATATATCTTCGAGAAATTACGGATTCCAGGCACATGGGCCCGAGGGAATTTTGGTCATTTCACTGAGCGGGGTTGGGAAAGTATATAATTTGAATTTGTTGTGAGTATTAGGATGAATTTTCATTGCTTTTCCGTTATGTGGTAGTTTCGGAGCGTTGTGCGTCCGTTAGAGTCGTCGGAAGGGCTTGGAAGCAGGTATTGGAATTTCGGAGCGAGGTAAGTCTCCTTTCTAACTTTGTGAGAAGGAAATGTCCCCCTAGGTGAACTAATTAAGTATATGCTATTATCTTCGGGGGCTACGTACGCACGAGGTGACGGGAGTCCGTGCGTAGCTACTATTATGCCAGGTCCGCGTAGCCTAGGACCCACTAGCATGCCTTACCTGTTGTACCTGTGGTCTTGTCTGTGATATTAGACTGCTAGTATAATCGAAAGTGTAACTTAATGACTAAGGAAGAATTAGAGTTTATTTTCTAAATAATCTAAAAAGAGAATTTATTTCCTTCGCGGGCAATTGTACTTCCGAATAGGGTTTTGTTATTAGACGTTATATAAACTCGGCAAGTGAATTTCGAAAAAGGGATTTAAATACTATTTGTGGTTTTTCAAAAGAGAAATCGATCATTTACTTGAGTATTGTGTTCCCGACGTATTCGGGGTGGATTGTTGATTGTGCATGTCTGCATGTGACCACTTCACAACTTACATTCCGCGAGCAGATTGTTATTTCCCCTACTCTCATGTGAGCGGGCCGTTTGCCACTGCACATTTAAAATGCACTTTTGGTACGGGCCGTTCGATCCTCGGCAGTGCACAAAGAGGATTATTATATTGAGAGATGCACTTTTGGTACGGGCCGTTCGATCCTCGGCAGTGCATAGACATGATTATTATATCGAGAGGAGCACTTATGGGACGGGCCGTTCGATCCTCGGCAGTGCACAAAGAGGATTATTATATTGAGAGATGCACTTTTGGTACGGGCCGTTCGATCCTCGGCAATGCATAGACATGAGTATTTTATTAAGAGGTGCACTTTAGGTACGACCCATTCGATCCTCGGCAGTGCACAGAGTTGATTATTATGACGACTCAGGTCGGTTGTCCTTATCCTGTATGCTTATGCTAAATTGTTAAATATTTTTCATAATTTTTGAAGTGATAAGATATTTGGGGGAAAATAAAGAAGAAATTGTGGATTTATGATATTTGGGGGAAAACAAAGAGGAAATTGTTTATTTAAGATATTTTTTAAAATAATGAGAAAGTGGTAAATGGTTGTTTATTTCCAGTATTTACTTGGATTTCAGTGCCTTATATATATGCTGTTTTACTACTTTCACATGCCTATTGTGTTCTTCTTGTACTGTTAATTAATTTGCTGGCCTTTGTGAGTTTCTAATTCGACCTCTCGTCACTACCTCTCTGAGGTTGGGCGGGCAACTTACTGAGTACACAATGTTTTTGTACTCATGCTACACTTGCTGTGCATTTTATTGCACAGGTACTTTCATAGCAATGTGGAAGATTCGTAGACTTAGGCGGGCTGCATCATCCGGAGGCGATCCGCAGCTGACAGAGTCTCCTTCGTACTGTATTTATTTTTATTGTAAATTTCCTTGTCCAATTTGTATTTCGGACAGGCTTTGTGATGATTGTATAAATTCTTAGAAATTGCTCATGTACTTGTGACACCGGGTTCTGGATGTGTTGGGATATATTTGTCAAAATGTAGTATTCAAACCACTATTTTTAAATTAACAGATTTTATTTGGTTAATATGTAATAAAGTGAAAGGAAATGATTTTTTTTATAAATGTTAAACAGGAATTTATTTCGACTTATTAATGATTGGCTTGCCTGACAATGGTGTCCGGCGCCATCACGACCTTAGGGATTTTGGGTCGTGACAACATGGTATCAGAGCACTAGGTTCCCTTAGGTCTCACGTGTCATGAGCAAGTCTAGTAGAGTCTTGCAGATCGGTACGGAGACGTCTGTACTTATCTTCGAGAGGCTTCCCTTCTTGATTTCTCATCGTGCGATTTGACTCCCTTGAGGCTTATGCCTATGTTCATTCCTACTCAATATTACGCGTAACGAAGCGCTTGCTATGAATTGGGAAATTGAGAAATTGAAGGGTGCCACGCATGTAATTCGAGATGTTTCCATGTGTAATTGGTTGGGCCCTGCAAAAGGATAATATGTTGTTTCAGCTCAGTAGCTGTGTTTCTGAGAGCCTTAAGGCTATGCTCAGGTAGTGATGATGCTTGCGATTGGTTATCGTGTGATGTCGATATGATGATAGAATTCTTGGCCGTATGTTGGGGATGATGAATGGTTTGAAGGGAGGTCTTCTCAGAGTGCGATTTCGAGATTTCAGTATTCTAGTGCCGGCAGAGGAAAGGCATTTGGGTTATGAATGGTCCGGTTGGGGTTGATAAAGTAGTAAGACTTGGTGTCTTCAAATGAGATGGGATATACACCTGTGACGTGTAGTTGTCGTCATTGATCGAATGGAATGTGTTAAGTTTGGCGGTGCTATGGTTTCTTCAATTGCGTGGGGTCAGAGTATTGAGAAGAAGTATTGAAGAATGCGGTTGGCAGAGATCGTGAGGTGCGGTGGTTCAGTACCGGATAAGTGTTGATAATGAACTCAACTAGAGAAGGATGATCTCCAGAAAGCTTGAAGTCATGGTGATATGCTGGTTTAAGAGCTACAAAGAATGATCCTGAAGTAAGGCTAGGCGGTGGTTCCATTTCTAGGAGGCCAGGTGTAAGAAGCGGAAGTCGAGTAGTCGCAAAGTGGGGGAGCGACAACATAGCTTGGAATTTGAAGATATTGTCGCGGTTTAATGGATGTCCATGAGGAGCGGACGGACTAGTAAGTTGGTAAATGAAGCAGCGCATAGGATGGGGTATTGAAGTCGCAGAGAGCGTGCATTTCAGCGTAGTTGGAAGGCGTCCGCAGGTGATTTCCACAGGTGGGTTATCTTTTGTGAATAGATTAGCTATGTCAGGGTTGGCAGGTCTCGGTGAGGGGTTCTAGTGGCTATTCGGTAGGAGGCGGAATGTGTGAATTATGCTAGAGAATTTGAGTATTTAGGGAGTGCAAGCAAGAGGATCTGGAGAATTGGACGGATTGGTTGAGATAGATCGCGTTATCAAAGGAGAAAAGATCTCAGCAAGGTCTAGAGTGGTGCAAGGGGTAGCTTCAGTCTAAGTGGGGGAGTCCCACTATCTACAGTTGGGTTGCAGGATTGTGTTACCATAGGGTTGCGGATTGTCGGCGTGTTAGAAAGTTATTACAGCTAAGGGAAAGGAGTAAAATGGTATTTGTGTGTGGGATTTGATGAATATGTGCAATGGTTGGCCCTGTCGGGCCAAGGTTAGGCTTTGGAAGATTCAAAATTTTGCTTAAGGCATAGGTGAGTTGTCAGGGTAGTGACTCGGTCACGTGTTTCATTGAAAGGGGTGTTCATGTGCTAGGAGAGCCTTGGAGTTGATTGTATTCGGGACCAGTTAGAGTGGGTGAATCTCAACAGCGGTCCTAGTGAATTCAAAAGTTAAGGATGCGGTGTTTAAGGGTTTCAGGCAGCAGTATGATCGAGAATCGATCTTTTGCAGAGTAATTTCTGAGAAAAAAGAGGATGGTTGGGATGTTCTATGATATGTTTCAGCATGCGGGATAGTATTGGAGGAGTGAGAGGAATAAACTCCAGATTGTAGAAAGATTATCAGAAGGGTATGAGACGGGTTGCGGGATTTAGGCAGCATAGTCTCGTGAATCAAGGCCACTCGGGGTGAGTGAGGGTTGAGTTTGCTATGAGTTGAAGGAAATTGCTATTATTCCTGAGGCAATTGAAAATGATTAAAAGCAAATAAGTTGATTAGCCATGGTTGAAATGGCCCGTTTGCGGCAGTGATTAGTTATTTTGATGTGAATAAGTTATGCATGTGGTTTGTGCCAGTGTGTGTTGGGCTTGTCGGTCGTCGGAATGGATTTCATGTGGGAGAATTTGAGTGCTATGGTCTGTCAGGTGTAGGCGGACCCTGGAAGGGTTATGGTGGTATAGACTACTACTTATGGATTTGCATGTTGGGTGATTGTGGGAATTCATTCGTGTGTTGAGATGGTACTCTTGAATTGATCTAAGTAAAAGGTTTCTTTATGATGAAGTGTTCGCCCTATTGGTGGTTCAGAAGTTATGATGCAATTCTTGCGCTACCTCATATTGGCATGTTAGGTGCGGTAAGCAGTTTGTAACTGGGAGTAAGAATCGAGATTGCGGTTCGGTGTTAATAAGGAGGTCATGAGCTCGGAAGAGCAAGAAAAAGTGTTTTGAAAGTTCAGAGTAAGCTGGTGTTATCTTCAGTGTCGCCTGAGATTGATATTCAGTGAAAGAGGCTTTGTACCCTGGTTATGGGTTCTTGATTTGTCTTTCAGCGTAGTATGGCCAATGGTGGATGTGCAGACTTGCTAACTTGTGTGGAGGGTAGTGGAAGCGTGACTGCGAAAAGATTGTATAAAGTTTGACTTGTAGTCACTTGATGGATTGAAGGTTTGGACTGAGTGTAAAGAAGTGCAATGTTGTGTATCTGAGAAGTTATGCCTGAAAGGCGTTCAGTTCATTTGGTTGTGGATTGTGGGGTGTTTGTCCCGGCTATGATGGTTATTCTTGCATATTATGAGAAAAAGTGGGTTAATGTGGACCCAGGTAAAGCTATTAGCCTAGTTTGGTGCGAGCAAGGTAGGTTCGATGTTTGTGGATGGATTTAAATATGATTATGGGTTCCGTATGAGCCAGGCATGTTCATTTCAGTAGAGCGCTTTTCATGGAAAGGTATTAGAACATCGGATGTTGTTCCGTCTTCGTCGAATTTATGTGTTATTATGATTGTGCCGTGTGAGTTGTGAAACAACTTGATAATTTCTTATGTGTTGAGGTCCCGCGTAGTGATGATGTTATGTGAGCAGGATGGCTCTTGAGTACACACACACACACACACACATATAAATATATATATATATATATATATATCGCACCTCAATTGTGCTTGAGTTTTGTAAGCATATGGCTTTATCAGTCTCCCTAGGATGGCATTATGCACTTAGCATGCTTTTGATCGATATTCAGTAATTTGTGTAATATTGAGCGATTCAGCTCCGTGTATATTTCCTTATGTGAGTTTTATGATGGGATCGGGTGGCACGCCACCACGAGTATGTTATTTGGATCGGGTTGCACGCTGCAATAGTGTGATGATGAGAAGGGTAAATATGTATTTATTTTTCTTGTGTTTTATTTCCTAATTTCTGAGAAAAGTTCATATTATTTGCGTGAGTTGAATAGTCCTTCTTGAGTCATTTCTTATTTATCATGTTCGAGTTATGGCCTACTGGAACAATGTGATATCATGTGAGGTTGTTGGTCAAGTTGGGGTAATTTGTTGTCTGAGCAGTTCATACTGGGTGAGACGGGATTATCGGATCAGGGATCAGTGCGATAAGGTTATGTGAAGTGTATATTAAAGAACAAATACCATTATTCAGGTTCATAATGAAGTGATGATTCTCGTCAAGATGAGGTATTCAAGGATTTGTTAACTCTGCAGTTGGGTATGAATTTCTGCACATCTCCTCTGTTGTGGTGGTATCGTCAGCAATATAGCAGGATGTATGTATATATATCATGAGGTGCATTAGGAGCATCAGATTCGTGGAATTTTGGCTATTTAGGTTCAGGGTATGTCGTTATGGTCAGATGATGAGTTATGCGGTGAATGGTGCTGATTCAGCAAAGGTATGTCCTGGTATATCGGGTGGTGGATGATACGGTGTTTATGTATTGGAACTAGGCCTGGCATAGAATTTCAAGTGTTGGAACTAGGTTCCGAGCTTATTATATGGATGAAAGAAAAAATCTTCAGATTTGATCAAGCTAATGTGCTCAGCTGGGTTGTGATAGCGCGGGCAGGTGCTCGAGGTGTTAAACAGTGATTTCAGATAACCTCAGAGCAGTTCTTGGCACGTTCGAGGACGAACGTCGATTTAAGTAGGGGAGAATGTAATGACCCGACCGGTTATTTTGGGCTCTAGTGCGTCGTTCAACGGTTTGAAGTCGTGAGCATATCCATTTCAGGTATTATGACTTGCAGGTGTGGTCAGAATTGAATTTCGGAAAGTTTAGAGTTTATTTGGAAAGAAAATTCTCATTTCAGAAGCCTTAAGATTGGAAGAATCAACTATGATTGGAATTTTGAGTAAACGACCTCCGAATCAGAATTTGAAGGTTCCAGCAGGTTCGTATGATGATTTCGGACTTGGGCGTATGTCCGGATCGGGTTTTGGATAACCCAGGAGCGTTTCGATGCATATTGTGGAGGTCAGCATTTTTGAAGAATTTCATAAATTTGGGCTTGAAGTACATTTCAGAGTTTTTGATGTCCGTTTGGGATTTCGAGCCTAGTAACAACTTCGTATGTTGATTCTGGAGTTGGGAGCGCGATCGGAAGTGAATTTAGATGTCCGTAGGTCAATTTGAAGTCATTTGGCTAAAGATAGAAATTTGAAGGTTTTTGAGAAATCCGACCGAAAGTGGAAGTTTTGATATCGAGGTCGGAATGCGATTCCAGAAGTTGGAGCAGGTCCGTAATGTCGAATATGACTTGTGTGACAAATTTGGGGTCAATCGGACGTGATTTGATAGGTTTCGGCATCGGGTGTAGAAGTTGGAAATTTCTAAGTTCATAAAGCTGGGATTTGGGTGCGATTCGTGGTTTCGATGTTGTTTGTTGTGATTTGAGGCCTCAAGCAAGTCCGCATTATGTTTTAGAATAGTTTGGTATAATTAAACAGGTTCCCGGGGGCCTCGGGTGGATTTCGGGCGGTTAACGGATCAATATTTAAGTTGAAGAAAGCTGAAGGTTGCTGTCATCTGGTGTGACCACACCTGCGAGGCTTTGGCCGCAGGTGCGGCTAAGGACGCCGCAGGTGCGAAATTGGTCTGGAGCCAAGGAGGCCGCAGGTGCAGGATATTTGGGTGCACCTGCGGAAGCGCAAGTGCGATAAGGGGACCGCAGGTGTGGAAATCATCCTGGGCAGTATGTTTTTAAACAAGGATTCTTGGTTCATTTTCTTCATTTCTTCTTGGGCTTAGGCGATTTTGGGAGGCTTCAAAGAGAGGATTCCTTCATGCAATGTCAAGGTAAGTAACTCCTTCATGCTTCTAAGTTAAATACAAGATTATATGCATGGATTAGGCATGGAAATTGGTAGGAATTTGGGAAATTATTGAAGAAACCTAGAAAATAAAAATTTGGATTTTTAGCAACGAATTGAGCATGAATATTTGAGTAAATTTTTTATTTGAGTTAGTAAGGCTATGGGTAGAATATATCTTCGAGAAATTTCGGATTCCGGGCACGTGGGCCCGAGGGCATTTTGGTTATTTCACTGAGCGGGGTTGGAAAAGTATATAATTTGAATTTGTTGTGAGTATTAGGATGAACTTTCATTGCTTTGCCATTATGTGGTAGTTTCGGAGCGTTGTGCGTCCGTTAGAATCGTCGGAAGGGCTTGGAAGCCAGTATTGGAAGTTCGGAGCGAGGTAAGTCTTCTTTCTAACTTTGTGAGGGGGATATGTCCCCCTAGGTGAACTAATTAAGTATATGCTATTATCTTTGGGGGCTACGTACGCACGAGGTGACGGGAGTCCGTGCGTAGCTACTATTATGCCATGTCCGGGTAGCCTAGGACCCACTAGCGTGCCTTACCTGTTGTACCTGTGGTCTTGTCTGTGATATTAGACTGCTAATATAATCGAAATTGTAATTTAATGACTAAGGAAGAATTAGAGTTTATTTTCTAAATCATCTAAAAAGAGAATTTATTTCCTTCGCGGGCAATTGTACTTCCGAATAGGGTTGTGTTATTAAACGTTATATAAACTCGGCAAGTGAATTTCGAAAAAGGGATTTAAATACTATTTGTGGTTTTTCAAAAGAGAAATCGGTCATTTACTTGAGTATTTGTGTTACCGACGTATTTGGAGTGGATTGTTGATTGTGCATGTCTGCATGTGACCGCTTCGCAATTTAAGATATTTTGGAAAATAATTAGAAAGTGGTAACTGATTGTTTATTTTCAGTATTTACTTGGATTTCAGTGCCTTATATATATGCTGTTTTACTACCTTCACATGCCTATTGTGTTCGTCTTGTACTGTTAATTAATTTGCTGGCCCTTAGTGATTGTCTAATTTGACCTGTCATCACTACCTCTCTGAGGTTAGGCGGGCGACTTACTGAGTACACGTTATTTTTGTACTCATGCTACACTTGCTGTGCATTTTATTGCACAGGTAATTTCATAGCAATGTGGAGGATTCAGAGACTTAGGCGAGCTGCATCATCCGGAGGCGATCCGCAGCTGACAGAGTCTCCCTCGTACTGTATTTATTTTTATTATAAATTTCCTTGTCCAATTTGTATTTCAGACATGCTTTGTGATGATTGTATAAATTCTTAGAAATTGCTCATGTATTTGTGACACTAGGTTCTGGGATGTGTTGGGATATATTTGTCAAAGTGTAGTATTCAAACCACTGTTTTTAAATTAACAGATTTTATTTGGTTAATATGTAATAAAGTGAAAGGAAATAATTTTTTTATAAATGTTAAATAGGAATTTATTTCGACTAATTAATGATTGGCTTGCCTAACAATGGTGTCCAGCGCCATCACGACCTTATGGATTTTGGGTCGTGACAACATGGTATCAGAGCACTAGGTTCCCTTAGGTCTCACGAGTCATGAGCAAGTCTAGTAGAGTCTTGCGGATTGGTACAGAGACGTCTGTACTTATCTTCGAGAGGCTACAGGGCTGTTAGGAGTACTTCCCTTCTTGATTCCTCATCGTGCGATTTGATTCCTTTGAGGATTATGCCTATGTTCATTCCTACTCAATCTTATGCCTCGCAAAGCGCTTGCTATGAATCGGGAAATTGAGGAATTGAAGGGTGCCACGATGATGCTTGCGATTGGTTATCGTGTGATGTCGATATGATGATAGAATGCTTGACCGTATGTTGGGGATGATGAATGGTTTGAAGGGAGGTCTTCTCAGAGTGCGATTTTGTGATTTCGGTATTCTAGTGCCGGTAGAGCAAAGGCATTTGGGTTATGAATGGTCCGGTTGGGGTTGATAAAGTAGTAAGACTTGGTGTCTTCAAGTGATATGGGATATGCACTTGTGACGTGTAGTCGTCGTCATTGATCGAATGGAATGTGTTAAGTTTGGCGGTGCTATGGTTTCTTCGGTTGCGTGGGGTCAGAGTATTGAGAAGAAGTATTGAAGAATGCGGTTGGCAGAGATCGTGAGGTGCGGTGGTTCAGTACCAGATAAGTATTTCTAATAAAGGCATCTAGAGAAGGATGATCTCCAGAAAGCATGAAGTCGTGGTGATCTGCTGGTTTAAGAGCTACAGAGAATGATCCTGAAGTGAGGCTGGGCGGTGGTTCCATTTCTAGGAGGCCAGGTGTAAGAATCGGAAGTCGAGAAGTCGCAAAGTGGGGGAGCGGCAGCGTAGATTGGAATTTGAAGATATTGTCGCATGTTTAATGGATGTCCATGAGGAGCGGACGGACTAGTAAGTTGGTAAATGAAGCAGTGCGTAGGATGGGGTATTGAAGTCATAGAGAGTGTGCATTTCAGCGTCGTTGGAAGGTGTCCGCGGGTGATTTCCATAGGTAGGTTATCTTATGTGAATAGGTTAGCGATGGCGGGGTTGACAGGTCTCAATGAGGGGTTCTAGTGGCTATTCGGTAGGAGGCGGAATGTGTGAATGATGCTAGAGAATTTGAGTATTTAGGGAGTGCTAGCAAGAGGATCTGGAAGAATGGGACGGATTGGTTGAGATAGATCGCGTTATCAAAGGAGAAAGGATCTCAGCAGGGTCTAGAGTGGTGCAAGGGGTAGCTTCAGGATAAGTGGGGGAGTCCCACCATCTACAGTTGGGTTGCAGGATTGTGTTATCATAGGGTTGCGGATTGTCGGCGTGTTAGCAAGTTATTACAGCTAAGAGAAAGGAGTAAAATGGTAATTATGCGTGGGATTTGATGAATATGTGCAAAAGTTGGCCCTGTCGGGCCAAGGTTAGGCTTTGGAAGATTCAAAATTTTTCTTAGGCATAGGTGAGTATTCAGGGTAGTGACTCGGTCACGTGTTTCATGGAAAGGGGTGTTCATGTGCTAGGAGAGCCTTGGAGTTGATTGTATTCGGGACCAGTCAGAGTGGGTGAATCTCAACAGCGGTCCTAGTGAATTCAAAAGTTAAGGATGCGGTGTTTAAGGGTTTCAGGCAGCAGTATGATTGAGAATCGAGCTTTTGTAGAGTAATTTTAGAGAAAAAGGAGGATGGTTGGGATGTTCTATGATATGTTTTAGCATGCGGGATAGTATTGGAGGAGTGAGAGGAATAAACTCCGGATTGTAGAAAGATTATAAGAAGGGTATGAGACGGGTTGCGGGATTTAGGCAGCATAGTCTCGTGAATCAACGCCACTCGGGATGAGTGAGGGTTGAGTTTGCTATGAGTTGAAGGAAGTTGCTATTATTCCTGAGGCAATTGAAAATGATTAAAAGCAAATAGATTGATTAGCCATGGTTGAAATGGAGCGTTTGCGGCAGTGATTAGTTATTTTGATGTGAATAAGTTATGCATGTGGTTTGTGCCAGTGTGTGTTGGGCTTGTCGGTCGTCGGAACGGATTTCATGTGGGAGCATTTGAGTGCTATGGTCTGTCAGGTGTAGGCGGACCCTGGAAGGGTTATGGTGGTATAGACTACTACTTATGGATTTGCATGTTGGGTGATTGTGGGAATTCATTCGTGTGTTGAGATGGTACTCTTGAATTGAGCTAAGTAAAAGGTTTCTTTATGATGAAGTGTTCGCCCTATTGGTGGTTCAGAAGTTATGATGCAATTCTTGCGCTACCTCATATTGGCATGTTAGGTGGGGTAAGCAGTATGTAACTGGGAGTAAGAATCAAGATTGCGGTTCGACGTTAATAAGGGTGTCATGAGATCGGAAGAGCAAGAAAAAGTGATTTGAAAGTTCAGAGTAAGCTGGTGTTATCATCAGTGTCGCCTGAGATTGATATTCGGTAAAAGTTAACTATGAAATTTGGTGAAAAACGGAGTTTGTTTGACGTGATTCGGACATCCGGTTGAGAAATTATGAACTTTAAGAGTTTTTGTTGAAAACGATGAGTTTTGAGGTTTAATTCATAGATTTACATGGTATTTACATGATTTTATCGCACGAGCAAGTCCGTATGATATTTTTAGACTTGCGTGCATGATTTTTTAGAGCCTCGAGGGTTCGGGTGAGTTTCTGATAGGGCACGGGGTGTTTTTCACTTTAAATAACGGCTGGTTTTCAATTTTCTTGTGTCCAGGTATTTTTTTCTATGCGATCTCATAGGAAGGTCAGCGATCGCATAGAGTAAAATTAGAGGCCCCTGCGCAATCCCACGAGTGCGATCGCATAGCTTCGCCCAGGCTTCACTGTGCGAACACACCTGCAGCTCCGCGACCGCACTGAGTTAAATCAGGCCTGGGGGAGGGGAGGTCAATACACTGTGCGATCTCACCCCTCCCTATGTGAACACACTGCCCCATTTTCCCTTACCCTGTGCGATCGCATATCATTACCCGCGATCGCACAGTTGCCCAGCCCAACTATTATAAATATCTTTAAAAGACCGGGCAGAACCCTTTCTTCTCCAAATTATCGAGGTTCCAACCCTAAAACCGAGTTTTCTTCAACAATCTTCATTCCCAATTCATAGGTAATCAATTCCAAACCTTGTTCTTTCAATTCCTTACTATTTTGCATCACTTTTAAAGCAAAAACAAAGAATTTTCATGGTAAAAATTTAGGATTTGGGTAGAATTAGGGAGTTTTGTAAAAATTGAATTTTTATATCAAATTAAGGTAAGATTTTAAAACTAATAGCATATTTGGGTTCGGGGATGAATGGATAAATGTAATTTGGTCCGAACCTCGAGTTTAGACCAAGCGCGCCCGGGGTCGGGTTCTCACTTTTTTTTAGAAAATTAGGAAAAACTATATTTTTCAATAAATCTAGTTCCTTTAGCATTAGTTAATGATATTAAGTTAATTTTTATTAGATTCGATCAAATTAGAGGTGAATTCAAAAGGAAAAGCAATAATTGAGCAGTGAGTGGCCTGCGGAATTGAGGTAAGTGTTTGGTCTAACTTTGGCTTGAAGGAATAGGACTCCCCACTCGTTTGTTATGTGAAAC
This sequence comes from Nicotiana knightiana, assembly GCA_005239525.1. Taxonomy (NCBI): domain Eukaryota; kingdom Viridiplantae; phylum Streptophyta; class Magnoliopsida; order Solanales; family Solanaceae; genus Nicotiana; species Nicotiana knightiana. Next base: position 151 of record MDKJ01367468.1, on the reverse strand, counting down.
GCATGGGCGTGGTGTATAGGTGTGGTGAAGATTATCTATGCACCACCCAAATTGTCTGTTAAACATGACCCCCTTCCCGTTCCCCACCTATTTGATCATTATCTTAATTGTTATATGTTCATTATTGCTTCTATGACTATTTGGCCTTGTT
>ML384078.1:135942-172195 GCA_005239525.1 Nicotiana knightiana | reverse complement strand
AATAAAGGTCTCCTATACGTTAAAGGTTGATCCTAAGCTTGTGAAGAAACTCCATAACTAAAAAATTTCAATTATATTACATTTATGTATTCAATTTTAGCTTGCTAAAAATCATGTCACGCGTACGTGTACATAATTAATAGCATTTAATTACTTAAGAAAAAAAATTCCAAAGTCGCGCGAACGCGTACTAACGGTGCATAGTTTAGTTATTTGAATCAACGACTTATTCTGCATGAAAACCAGTAGCCACTTACTTAATGACTAGTATTTCCCGGGATTATTTGGATTGAAACACTACTCAATACTTACACGCTAGATGCTGATACTAATCAACACAGAGTCTAATATTAAGCATATGAACAATTGCATAACAAAAATACATATACCAAAGAATCAAAAATAGACATATAGCAACAATGCATCCTAAAGTTTGATGACAATTAACGGAGACACCTTCTTAAGTTATCGAGAAAACGATTAAAGAGTTATGAAAAACTAACCTTATATAGAAGGATTCGAATTGAACTTACAGCAACTTAAGGATTATAAAGCTTTTGACCGAAAGATTTGCCAAAAACGGCCACGGAGGGAACCTCGTCGGCAACCTCGGAAATGACCAGCAGCTACTGGTTCTCTCGCCTTTGTTTCTTGAAACAGTGNTTTGGGTGGAGTGGGGGGAAGAGATGTGAGGGAGTGGGGTGTTTGGGTGGTCTTGTTTTTATTTTTTCCCGTTTTTATTTTTTTATTATTATTATTATTATTTTTTTTTTATTATTATTTTTATTTAAATTTATTTTTCTTAACTCTTTTTTTTTTATTGAATAAAAGAAGATAAAATACACATGTGTGTATATATTATATGATATACATATATATGTATATATATATTTTCTTCTATTTAAACATAGAAAAAATCTTATATTCTAAGAATGTGAATATTTTTGTTGTTTTTAATTTTCTTAAATAGAATCTATTAAGAGTAAGATAAAAATTTAACATATTAAGATTAGATATAACCTTAATATTTATAGCAAAATAGTACAGAATTTGGGTGTGGTCAAAAATAGTTGTTCACAGACGCTAACCAGATTCCCCATGTTATATACGAGATTATTATTAGGTCTATACTCTTATTTTATTAAATACAAAATAATAGAAGAGTGGGTCTCTTTTTTACCGGGTCGTCCACAATTTGGGGGAATTAGTAGAGGAAAATCATAATTGTTGTATTAAATGAAAAATTTCAAATAACTGTTACCATAGATAGACTTATTTCCATGGTCGTCTAAAACGTTGCCATACAAAATCTATTGTAACGTTTTTTGGACTAATGCAACGGTTCATGTGCTAAACTGTGCTGATAGTACCAATAACCTTACTCAACGGTTGGAATCATTGCAATAGACCATCTATAGCAACGTTTACAGATCCGTTGCCATTAAAATCGTTGTCATAGCCTAAATTACGAGTAATGAGGGCTTATAAGTAGATAGATTTAGCTTGTTTGAGCTAAGTATCTTATATAACTTTATGAGGAAGAACTCCCCCTTAGGATTGGTTTTGATTGTACTATTTAATTATGTGAAGAAGTGTACATGAGGTGATGAGTGTGTATACGGGCTTATATGTAAAAAGTGACCAAATTTTGACTCTTAGACTACTTATAAGCATTTAACTAAAGTTGTTACAAATTGTTCTACTTTTTGTTGTCAAGTTTATTCTTACGCATTTTAATTGAAGTTTTTATTACATGGTAGAGTTTTCAATGTCGAGTTTTCCGTTATATGCTTTGATTAATTGTTGTTGTCACATGCTATTCTTTCCATAGTTGAGTTATTCTCATGCATTTAGTTGTAGTTGCTTGCCACGACCCATAATCCACTAGTCGTTATGGCGCCTAACTCGGCCCGTTAGATTATCCAATTAACAATTAACCGAAATCTAATAAAATAAAATTGATCAATAACTGATATATCTTTATTTCCATACAATATCCCAAGGACTAGTAGTACAAGTCATGAGCTTCTAAGACAAAGAATTTACAAAAAAGTTGGTACGAACAAATATATCGTATGTTGAAGTCTACATAAACAGATTAGCAAAATCTAAAGCTACCAAGGACAAGTGGTAGTTATAACTAGAACACAGGTACATCTTCAATGCCAGTTCCCGCCATACACAACGACTCCAGCTCCAAAATCTATGCGCAAGGTGCAGAAGTGTAGTATAAGTACAACCGACCCCATGTACTCAATAATTATCTTGACTAACCTCGGTGAAATATTGACGAGGCTATTTAGTTAAAAGATACTCACTGATATAACCTGTGCAGTAGACTAGTAATAGAACAATACTAGAATATAACATAAGAGAGTGCAAGAAACAAATATGTGAAGCAATAATGATTACTAGAAGAAATCATGATTTATATTCCTCAATATCACGACCAATCCTTTCCTTAGAGTGATAACAATCAAATGACGGTAGTAAATCCATAACTGTCATAGTGTGATAAATGTATCCAAGATATCAAATCAAATGGAACGGCAACACCCTTCGTGCATTTATCTCATCCTCACCAAATATTTTAATAGCAGTACCAACCAGGTGAATGAAATACCAATAATGAACATACATATAGACAATGGTAACATACTAGGTAGAAGAAATAGAAGTAATGACAACAATTAGGAAAAAAGAACATAAATTTCACTAACTAACATGATAGAAGTCCTAGATGAGGATATAACAAAAAGAGGAAAAACATGATCTTTATGAGTTATAGAATGCTTGAATAACTAACATGGTAGAAGGCTTATACGAAAGTGCAACAAATGAGAAATGGATGTAGATATGACAACAAGAAGGAAAAACATATTATTTGCAAGTTAAGAAGATAGAAGGCATGGATAATAAAGCTATACTTGAGATACAAGACAAAGACAGAACAACAAAGACAAGTCACATAAAAAATCTAGGTGTAACAGTAATAGCTCAAGATAAAAGGCTTGAATATATACACAAGGAAAAGATATCACAACATAGTTCATGTCTCTCGTCCTCCCTACACGGAAACACCCTTCGTTCCATGAACACTAATAATATAAAAACATGATAATGTAAATAAAATAGTCGGCATCACTCTTCGTGCTTTTACTCTCATCCTCATATGATAATGTAAATGATAACATGATAATATAAATGAATTGGAACGGTATCATCCTCTGTGCTTTTAATCTCATCCTCACGTTATAATATTAATGAGAACATGATAATGTAAATCAAATGGAACGGCATCACTCTTCGTGCTTTTGCTCTCATTCTCACATGATAATGTAATGAAATGGCACGGCATCACCTTTTGTGTTTTACTCTCTTCCTCACATGATAATGTATATGCAATGGCGCGGCATCACCCTTCGTGTTTTACACTATTCCTCACTAGGAACATGTATATCAATGACAAGCAAGGTAAGAAGCATGAATAGCATCAAGGAGAGTGATTAAACGAATATTCCAAATGAACATCAATCACAACTTTGAAGCCAATAACAATTCAATAAACCTCAAGAACCTTATCATTCAAGTATTTCAACAAGTCTCAAAAATGATCTTCAACTCAAGTATAGAATCTAAATCTCAAGAATAATGGTAGTAGCAATGTATTAGTGATGACCAAATTTAACACATCAACAGTTCACAAAAATCCGTCAAACGTTAATCAAGTTATAATAAGCTAAATCTTTGTTTCTAGTAATTAATTTCACATTCTTAGTAGTCTATAAGTCAAGTAAGACAAAAAAAGAAGGTCACATAATTCTACAAGGCATAATTAATAATATGATTATCCCCGAGCATGATTAACCCCGACACATGCAGATACGTTTTAATCCTTGCACCTCATATATGCATCTGTAATGACCCGATCTATCATTTTGAGCATTTGCATTTCGTTCAGATGTTTGAATTCTTTAGTAGCTCTGTATGATGTATTATGACATGTGTGAATCATCGGTTTTGGATTTCAAGTTAATCAGAATTGATTTGAGAGAATGATTCTCAACTAGAAAGCTTTAAGTTGTAAGAGTTGGCCAAGTTTGACTTTTGAGTATTTAACCTCGGATCAGAGTTTTGATATTTTCGTTAGGTACATATGGTGATTTTTGACTTGGGTGTATGCTCGGAGTTCAATTTGTATATTTTTAAAAGGGTTTGGCACTAATTGGCGAAAGTTGAAATTTTGAAGGTTTGAAATATTCATAAGTTTGACCAGGAGTTGACTTTAATGATATCGGATCCAAAATGAGGTCCTAAGAATTGGAATAGATTTGTTATGTCATTTGGGGGTTGTATGAAAAATTTGAGTCCATTCCGAGTTGATTTGATAAGGTTCGGCACGAGTTTTGGAAGTTGAAAGATTAAAAGTTCATTAAGCTTGATTTGATGTGCGATTCATCTTTCAATGTTGTTATGTATGATTTGAGGCCTCGAGTAGGTCCATTTTATGTTATGGGTTTGTTGGCATGTTCGGACGGGGTCCCGAGGGGCTCGCGAAGATGGAGGTGCGATCGCATAGAGGAAAATCTGGAGCTGGGTATCTTAAGCATCAAGTTTGCGTAAGTGTCCGTGCAATGTAGATCTAGGCCGGGCAGTCTTCATGACTTCTTCATCGTGTTTGCGAGCCTGGGGCCGCCTTCGCATAGAGATTCCTCGAGACTAAGAATTTTTTTCTTCGCGATTGCGAAACTAGTCTTGCGATCGCTATTTCAACGACAATGTATTTTTATGCTTCGCAATCGCATGGTATTTCACCGATCGCAATTCATTGATTTTTCCACTGATTATAAGAACTCTATTTCGGGGGTTTCGGCCATTTTATCATATTTTGAGCTAGGGAGCTTGGATTGAAGCAATTTTTGAGGAAATTTTTACCACATGGATTAGGGTAAGTTCTATACCCGGTTTTAATTATATTTCATGAATCTATCTTCATTTTTAGCAATTGGTTGATGATTTCAAAAGAAAAAATGTGGATTTTGTCTAAAATTTCGTAGAGTGAATTTTTTAGTTTTTAGCATCGAATCGGAGTCGGATTTGAGGGAAACTAATTTGGTTCGACCCGTAAATTGAATGGGTTATCAGATTATATATTTTTTGTTGGGTTCCGAGGTGCGGGCCTAGATTTGACTTTTTCACTAACTTTTGGGGTCGTTGATTAAAGATTTGACCTTTATCGATTCATTTTGTTTCATTTATCATTGTTTGATGTTCTTGAGTTGCTTTTGGCAAGTTTCGAATCGCTCAAAGGTCGGTACGCATAGGATGGCACTTCTAGAGTATTGTTTGGCTTGCTCGATATTGGATTTGGCCTGTTTGAGGTAAGAATCCTATCTAAACTTGGTTGAGTCACTAGTTAGCAGAATTATTTATGATAGCTACGTTCTACGGGTGCACACATGCGTGGGGTTTGAACCCATATGCTGACACCGAGGGTATTTGTCCATTCTCGGGTTACGTTTAGGCTATGATAAGCCTAGAATTGACTATTAGGCTTTAAGTTATGATGTTTATCATTTTTGTAACACTGTATGAACTATTTGAGCCGTGTTTGAGGCTATATAAAGGTTTAATTACTGAATGAGCTTGATAAATGCTATTATGTGATGAAATTACCGATCTGAGCTATGATAGCACACTCTGCACATGCCTACAATTTAGCATGTTATTTATATCAGTCTAGGAGCATGAGATTTGTTATCCATTCATCACATACATGTGTTCTTATTTATTTGCACCTGTGTAATATGATTGGACTGGATGTTTGTGGCCAAGCCTGGCATATTGTGTTGTTATGGTTGTGACCATTCTAAGCGGGATTATGACATTGTGCATGTGACCATGTCGGGCAGGTTGATATTATTAGCAATAAGTTGTCTGTGCAGCACATGAGTTATCCGTGCGGATCCAGATATTGATATTATTAGCATGTGAGTTATCTGTGCAACACTTGAGATGTCCGTGCAGATGATATTATTAGCACGTGAGTTGTCCGTGCAGCACGTGAGTTATCCGTGTAGCGTGTGGATATGGATCCATCCCCCTAGGGTCAACCTATCTTGTTTCTCTCTTGATGGTGTACCCACAAATTGTGAGAAACTAAAGGGTTTTTGGCCAACGTGAGCTATGGGAGAGTTGGTTACTGTTACTGGATCCGGGTTGCACGCCATAATTGATTGATATTTGGGTTATTGTATTTCAACTTTAATTGAGATTTCCATGACAGTCTACCTGATTTACTTGCATATCTTCCTTGTATGCTGGATTTTTTACTAAGCAGAACACTTTAAAACCAAGAATTGTGAGCATCAAAAATGGTTTTACCGTAGATTTCCTGATTTGATCATATATTTGTTTTATACTTGTTGAAATTATGCATTGCACAGGTGTTAGTGAGTATCATCTATAGTTCTTGCTTCTTTTATCTCACCGAGGTTAGTTAGGATAATTATTGAGTATATGGGGTCAGTTGTACTCATACTACACTTTTGCACCTTGCGGGCAAATATTGGTGTTGATGCTGTGTGTATGAGGGCAGGCATTGAAGATGTACCTGCGTTCCAATTGTCGCTATCACTTGTCCTTGGTAGCTTTAGATTCAAATTTTGTTCATATGCATTTCAAACATATGTTGTATTTATTTCATTTCAGTTTAGTAAAATCTAATTCTAAGTGGCTCGTGACTTGTTCTACCAGTCCTTGGGGAGATGTATAAAAATTCAGTTATTTCCTTCTTGACTCTTAGCATTATTACTAGATTGTATTTTATTGTTATATGGCTTACCTAGCGGGTTGGGTTAGTTTCCATCACGACGTGTTGGATTTTTGGTCCGTGAAAAGTTGGTATCCGAGCTCTAGGTTCATAGGTTCTACGAGTCATGATCAAGTCTCTACCGATGTCTTGCGGATTGGTATGATGACGTCCATACCTATCTTCGAGAGGCTATAGGTAATCTAGTATAAACTTCCCATCTTTCATTCCTTCTCGTGCGGTATTTATTCAACTTGAAGCATAGCGCTTTGAATTCATTCCACTCACTCATATGCGTATTTGAGCACTCGGTATTAGTTGTGCATCGAAGGCTTGTGATTTCCATGGAGGAGGTGCGAGATGTGTTTTTCTGTGTTTTGTTGGCAGGCCAGTCTAGAGGACTTGAGGCCGGGTTTTGATTGTTGCTTGGACTCGGTGGTTCTAGTTGTGTGAGTGTGTGATTTTGGACTTATGTGTCTGGTTCTGTCCCTAGGGGCGGGATTGATAGCTCAGTGAGTGGTTAGATGACTATATGACGATTATGTTGTGACTGCGGGATGTGTTTACACTCTGGAGTTATGAGGGTTTTGAGGGATTCTTTCATGTTGTTTCATTTGTGGAACAATGTAGATTTTCATGTCTTTTTGACGAGTTCAGACTCAGGAAGATTAAGTGATTCCGTACTAGTGGTAGTTGCGAAAGGGTATACAGAGATGTATGTTTGAGGATAAGCAGGTGGGTTGCCACCTGTGGGGTAATCTACAGATGTGTGATCCTTATGATGTTGTTTGGAGGGTTTCTTTTCTACCACTGGGTAATATGTGTTGCGATTTGAGTTTGGATTGGTTGAGAAAGTTGACCTGACTATCACGAGGATGACTACGAGCTGAGCCGATAATTTGAGGTATTTTATGGGGTGTGTTGCAGGAGCTTGTGAATGATCTAGTTGAATCCCACTGCGAGATTATGGCAGCAATAGACATGGGTTTTGAGAGTTATCAGATGTTTCATTCTACGGCTTTGAGCCAAGTGGAGGGGGGGGGGTCTACCATCACCGATTTGATTTCATGGTTATGTGTTGTATTAGTTTCGATCTAAGGCATACTGGTGGGTCAGTTATGAATTGCAGAGGAAGGTTCTGAGAATCACTCGAGTAAGGAATTTTTGGATGCATGATGTATTACACCTTATGGTATATGAGAGTCTTGGAAATGGTCTAGGGTTGCTATTCGCGATAGATGTAATGTACCAAGAAAAAGGATTCACTCGGTTGCTTGGAGGTGTAGATATTTCTTTGGTTGTTGTTTTACTAATGAGGAATATGTCGTTTGGCCTGTTTGGGCGGTGCAATTGAGAGTTAAGCAGAGTGGATGACTCTGGAGAAGGCTCTAATGGATTCAAGATTTATATGGAGCAATTGAGGATTTTTCGGATTTGTATATGGCTAGAATATGAGATTTACATTAGATGGTGTCGAGACTCGTGGTATTTCTATATGATTATGGATTCTACATTTCAGTATCAAGAAGGTGAAGGAAACTGCTTTAGATTCACATAAGGTCTCTTCAGAGTAGGTGTCTCGGTTGTGGTACTTTTGGAGTGCTTGAGAGGGAATACAGCAGCTTATGGGCCTTATGGCAGTGTGGTTTTATGCTAGGATATCTTCTGATGAGCTATGGGTAAGAATCATGGTGTTCTAGAAAGGAAAAGTATCAACTTGAGGGTAATTCGGAAGGAACTCGAAGAAATACAATAGCTTGGTAGTAGGTTGGATCAGCACGGTAATGGTTATGATTAGTTCTTTGGATACTTATGATAGGGCGAGTTTCTACAGGTGCTTTGTGGAAATACTCTTGGGTTGGCGACATGCGTGGCTTGGTTGAGTTAGAGAGATTCATTTCTAATGGCTTGGTTATGTGCAAACGAGATTCAGAGAGTTCTCGATAGTTTCCACAACGTTTGAGATGGATATTTCCTACCGGCGTGAGGAACATGTTAAGTATTGTGATTTTATCTTGGATGAGATCAAATGAATGGCTACTGAATGATCGGGTATGTATTATACTAGTGAATCAGTGTTGATTATGAGATTCTCATTTTTTTCATATTATTTCATGATAAATGCGGGCCAGTTTTGAAGGGAAGGTCATGGTTTTTTAGACAGAATGGATGGTTTCAGGTGATTAGATGAGTGCTATTACTACTTGGTATTTCTTGAGAAGGGTGAACAATTCAGAAGGCGCACTGTGTTTTGACTTACGGATGTTTCATTGGTAGTGCGATACTCTCCTGGTTGATCGACTACTGATGTTCAGATTTTGCTATGTGGAATGAAAGAATTATAGAAGTATTCCTCGTGGGATGTTCGTGTATGAGAATATGTTAGATATTCGGGCGGTGGAGTTGGGATCAGCTATGGTTATTCATTTGTTCTATGGATTTGGAGATTGGTAGTTCTTATAAGCACATTGTTTCATGGATTACTGACTATGAAGATATGGCCAAAGTTAGCTAGATAGCGGTATGTGTTATGGTTAGATCATTGTGGAATTTTTCATGGCTGCTTATCCATTGTGGATCACCGCAGCTGATTTGGGGGCCTCATTGGTAGGCCCAATGAGGATGTGTATTCTACACCGGGTCGATTTTGTTGACTCAGCACCGTTATTGCTGAAGGTGTGTCATTCGGTTAGACTTGAGCTTGTTCGTGTTCTGATATGTTCTGTGTGTTATTTTTATATGCTACGAGAGGTTGTGATTTATTTGTTATATGAACACATTATGCGGTTCTGTTTGGGCCTTGCACGGGGTTCGAGCGGGATGGTGATTAGGGTGTGTATGGTTAATTACGCCTTGGTTGTGATCTTTCCGGACTATGGTATATTGTGTTATTTTTGTCTCCATAGTTATGGTCATGCACTTCGTGTACTTGATGTCGAATTGTGTATGGTTGTTGATTTGGAGAATTGTTGCTTGAGGTATTTCATATGGACCGACATTTGGATAGGGTCACGCATTATAGCAGAGTTATGTTGGGAATTGATCTTTTGTGTTAGATTCATGTGTCTTGGTTCTACTTTGTATGATGGGTTTGTAGAATTGTTATTGTGGTGGTATCTGTTGAACTTGCGAGACAGTTTTATCATTTGAGTTATTTTCCATGTTTGAGTGCATTTGAATTATTGCTTATTGGTGCACGAATTGCACGATCTGTGGTTTTAGGTCGTATTGGTGTGGAGTGTCTCTAGAATAGTTGTGTTTGATGAGATGAGGTCATTGGACCTAGAATGGATACTATTGGATTTTATTGCGTTATGTTTGGTAGGATAATATCGGAAGTCGGCTTAGAATTTGACTTTGGTACTTGTTAGACGAGAGAGAGAGCTCCATGACTTGTTTCTCTAATGGTTTGTTCTGAGTTTCTATGTGCTTCTTTCATCATCGGCAGTGCATGAAGGTTTAAAACGAGATTTTACTTGATATGAGGTCCATTACCTATTCCAAGTTTGTGTTTGAGAAACTACTGTGATCGAAAATTATTGCTACAAGTATGCGAGTTATGTGGTGCATCATCTGATTACATCTTGGGTTATGGTTATGGCTTAATATAGCTTGTTCAATCTTATACAGTGTGTGGATGCAATATTCGGGTCTTGTAAGAAATTTCAGATGTTGGAAATGGGTTATATGGCTTACGGACTAAGGTTTAAGAAATGATATTCAGTTATGTTTAGTTGACGGACTTACATGGATTGGGATGATGTTGGATCACCCCCGGGTACGTGCATATAAATGTTACACGGCGAATTGATGGCTTCAGAATGACTCTTGGCACGTTTGAGGATGAACATATGTTTAAGTGGCGGAGAATCGATCGGTCGTTTTAAGCATTTACATGTCGTTCAAATGTTTGAAGTCTTGAGTAGCTCCGTATGATGTATTATGACCTGTGTGAATCATTAGTTTTGTTTTGAGGTTATCGAAATTGATTTAAGAGAAAGATTTTCAACTAGAATGCTTTAAGTTGGAAGAGTTGACCAAGTTTGACTTTTGATATTTGACCTCGAGTCAAAGTTTTGATGGTTCTGGTAGGTCCGGATGGTGATTTTGGACTTGCGCGTATGCACGGATTCGCATTTGGATATTTTGGAAGGTTTCGACACTAATTGGCGAAAGTTAGCAATTTATAGGTTTGGAATGTTCATACTTTTGACCAGGAGTTGACTTTGATGATATCGGGTTCGGATTGTGGTTCTGGTAATTGGAATAGCTTTGTAATGTCATTTGGGAATTGTGTGCAAAATTTGAGTCCATTCCGAGTTAATTTGATAAGGTTCGGCACGAGTTTTGAAAGTTGAAAGATTCAAAATTCATTAAGCTTGATTTGAGGCGTGATTCGTCGTTTTGATGTTGTTATGTATTTGAGGCCTCGAGTAGGTCTGTGTTATGTTATGGGACTTGTTGGAATGTTCAGACGGGGTCCCGAGGGACTCGGGCATGTTTCAGATTGATTTCAGAAAATTCTTCGAAGGTCGGTACGCGCAGGATGGCACTTCTAGAGTATTGGTTGGCTTGCTCAGTATTGGATTTGTCCTGTTTGCGGTAAGAATCATATCTCAACTTGGTTGAGGCACTAGTTTCCTAAGTTATTTGTGATAGCTACGTGTTATGGGTGTGCGCATGCGTAGGGTTTGAACCCATGTGCCGACACCGAGGGTATTTATCCATGCTTGTGTTACGTTTAGGCTATGATAAGCCTAGAATTGACTGTTAAGCTTTAAGCTATCATGTTTCTCATATTTGGATCAATGTGTGAACTATACGAGTCGTGCTTGAGGCTACACAACGGTTAATTGTTGAATGAGCTTGATAAATGCTATTATGTGATGAAATTGCCGATTTGAGCTATGATAGCACACTTTGCATATGTCTACACTTTAGCATGTTATTTATACTAGTCTAGGAGCAATTTTTTATTCATTCATAACATACATGTGTTCTTGTTTATTTGCACTTGCGTGATATGATTGGACTAGATGCCTGTGACTGAGCCTGGCGGATTGTGTTGTTATGCCTCTGACCATGCCGGGCGGATTATGACATTGTGCATGTGACCATGTCGGACGGGTTGATATTATTAGCACGTAAGTTTTTCGTGCAGCACGTGTGTTGTCCGTGCAAACCCAGATATTGATATTATTAGCACGTGAGTTGTTCGTGCAGATCTAGATATTGATAGTATCAGCACGTAGTTGTCCGTGCAACACGTGAGTTGTCTATGCGGATGATATTATTAGCACCTGAGTTGTCCATGCAGCATGTGGATAAGTATCCATCCCCTAGGGTCACTGTGTCATGTTTCTCTCTTGATGGTGTTGATGCGAGACTAAATTGCATAGTTTAACATGTGATATACCTTACATTTTATGCGCATTAATGATAAAAATACACTTGTTATGTGCTTAATGGAGTTTATTTCATGTGTAGGTGAAGTGGAGATGGAAACGGAGCTAAAAAGATGCAAATACGTCGAAAGATACGCGAAAGGAGACACCCGGGCGATAGCCGGGCGACAGAGCCAAACACACTGACCCTGCCTGGAGTTAGCCAGGCGTTTGGGCTGAAACGCCAGCCCCACCGTGGCGTTAGCCAGGCGTTTGGGCTGAAACGCCAGCCCTGGCCTGGCGTTAGCCAGGCGTTTGGGTCCAAACGCCAGGTCCCCAGTTCGGCCAGAAATTGAGTTTTGACGGGTTTAAGTGTTTTCTAATTGAACTAGAAGTCTCCTACACGGTTAGGGTTCACCCTAAACCTATAAATAGACTCCTAAAACACAACTACAGAGGGGAGATTCACAGGGATACACAGAAATTCGAGTTTGGAGTGAATCGAAGGCAAAACATCACTTTGTACATATTTTCTTCCTTGCTTTGTAGTTTAATTATGCTAGTACACGCGGATTGTGAGAAACCGACGGGTTTCTGGTTGATGTGAGCTCTAGGAAAGCTGGTAACTATTATTGGATCGGGTTACGCGCCACCACGGACTGATATGTTGGTTGCTATGTTTCATCTTTACTTGCAATTTCCTTGATTGTCTGCCTGATTTACTTGCATATCTTCCTTATATGTTGGATTTTTGACTGAGCAGAACACTTTAAAACCAAGAATTGTGAGCATCAAAAATGGTTTTACCTTATATTTCTTGATTTGATCATATATTTGTTCTATACTTGTTGAAATTATGAAGTGCACAGGTGTTAGTGAGTATCATCTATAGTTCTATCTTCTTTTATCCCGCCGAGGTTAGTTAGAAAACTTATTGACTACATGGAGTCAGTTGTACTCATACTTCACTTCTGCACCTTGCGCGCAGATCTTGGTGTAAATGTTGTTGTGTATGGAGAGGGTTGGCATTGAAGATGTACCTACATTCCAGTTATGTTTATCACTTGTTCATGGTAGATTTAAATTCGAATTTTGTTCATATACATTCAAACATATGTTGTGTTTATTTCATTTCAGTTTTGTAAAATGTAAGTCTTAGTGGCTCATGACTTGTACTACCAGTCCTTGGGGAGTTGTATAAAAATCCGGTTATTTCCTTCTTGACTCTTAGCAATATTACTTTATTTTGTTTTATTGTTATTTGTCTTACCTAGCGGGTTGGGTTATTGTAACGACCCGGTCGGTCGTTCCGAGAGTTTAGCCCGTTTCCCCCATTTCTGCATTTGTCATATATTGCTAGCCTGTTTTTGTTGTGTTGGGTCAGTTGGTTTGGGTCTGGAGTGGTCATGGTGAGAATTTAGGCATTTAGTCTCTCAAGGTAGCCTAATAGTTGAGGAAGTCAACTGAGAGTTGACTTATTGGTGAACAACCTATGAATGCGTATTTTGTGGCTCGGATAGTTTCGTTAGGTGAATTGGGACTTAGGAGTGTGTTCGTAATGGAGTTTTGATGTCCGGTGTAGAATTAGGCTTGAATTGGCGAAAGTTAGTTTTTGGCGATTTCCGGTTGGCACTGAAAAATAGGCTATCGTGGTCGGAATTGAATTCCAGAAGTGGGAACAGGTCCGTAATGTCATTTTGAGTATGTGTGCAAAATTTCAGGTCAATCGGAGGTGTTTTGGTTGGTTTCGGCATTGTTGGCAAAATTTGGAAGTTTCAAAGTTCATAGGCCTGAATTGATGTAATTTTGGTGTTTTTGCGTTGTTTTTTGTGTTTCAAAGGCTCGACTAGGTTTGAATGATATTATGGGATATGATGGTATGTTTGGTTGAGGTCCCGAGGGCCTCGAGTGTGTTTCGGGTGGTTAACGGACCAACTCTTGGCTTGAAAACTGGGTAGATTTTTGCTGGTGTGAGTTTCTTGTTTCCTTCTACGCGATCGCCGGAGGGTGTTTACGATCACGTAGACCTAGCTGGGGATGGCAGGATGTTTACTATACGCGATTGCGTGGTGGAGGTCGCGATCGTGATCGCGTGAGTATGAGGTTGTTGTGCAGTGCGATCACGTGGTGTTGTTCGCGTTCGCACAGAGTTAAAGGGCGCGTGAGTAGGCTGAGCCGTTGTTCTTCGCGATCGCGTAGAGTGGTTTGCGATCGCGTGGGTTTATGTCCTGTTGAATCGCGATCGCGTGTGGATGCCTGCGATCGCATAGTGTAATTTGATGGGGCAGCAGATTTGTTCTTCGCGATCGCGTGGGAGCTTCCGCGATCGCAATGAAGAAAGAGGCTTGGGCAGACAATTTTTAAGTTCTATTTCGGGGGTTCTTGGCCATAACTTGTTTTTCCATTTGAGAACTCGGGGGAAGGACATTTTGGATGAGCTTTTCAGCGGGGTTCTTGTGGCAAGTGTTCTTCAACTATCTTTGGTTCAATTTCATGAATTTGTCTTGAATTTCACCATGCAATTTGAGGAATTAAAGTAGAAAAGTTGGAGAAAAATGGGAGGAAAATTTGGAAAATTCTTTTGGTGTTTGTAGTGGGTGATTGAGGTCGGATTTTGGTAAATTTGGTATGGGTAGACTCGTAAGGTGATGAAGATTCTAGTGATGAAAACTTTATCGGATTTCGAGGCGTGAGCCTGGGGCTCGAGTTTGGCCGAATTTCGAGATTCTTGTATAATTTGATAGTTTTCGATTGGGTTGTGTTCCTTTGGTATATATTGATAATGTTAAACTGGTTTTGGCTAGATTCGGAGCAATCGGGAGCTAATTTGTGGGGAAAGAGCATAGCGGACTAGTGTTGTGGCTCGGTAGAGGTAACTAATGCTTATAAATCTTATCCTTAGGGTATGAAACCCCGAACTACATATTTCTCACTAATTTTAGAATGGCGCATATGTCGGATGAAGAGTATATGGCGCGTACTAATTTTTTGGATTGGACTAGGTCCTCTCCCCGACAACTACTGAGTTGCATATTTTACTCAAAACCTTATGTTAAACTATGTTTTAAAGATTGTTGAAATATTTGGGCTATAAGCCGTGTTTGGGGCCTCGTGCCGATCTGTTTAGACCCCTTGGGGGCTTGTTACTGCTTTTTTTCCTCGCTATTTGTTGATGATTTCACGCAGCCACATTGTGCTTACTGTTTTCGAAACTCAGCCTGATTTAAACTACTTTGATATTTAAAATGATATTTTGGGTCGAGTACCGTGTTTAACTGATTCACCCGAGGGGCCTTTTGAGTGGTTCTGTTGAGTGAGGCCGAGGGCCTGATTGTGAGGTGCTGAGTGATTGTGAGGTGCTGAGTGATATTAGTGCTTGGGCTGAAGGAGCCCCTTCGGAGTCTGTACACACCCCCAGTGAGCGCACAGAGTGTCGAGTGACAAGTGATGAGTGATTGGGAGGCATGAGTGACTATGAGGTGCTGAGTGACTGATTATGAGTGACTGTGAGGCATGCCCGAGGGGCTGATTATGATACATGTTTTGCCCGAGGGGCTACTTATGATTTTACTACTTTCACTCTGAGCTTATGAAATATGTTTTGCCCGAGGGGCCTCTATATGATTCATTTCATTTTCATACTAAATCTTTCGATTTGAAGTTGTTGAAATTATACATTCTTCAAAGGATTTTTATGAAGTTAGTTTTAAGGCATGATGATTTCATATATCTATGTTATACTGTTGGAATGAAAGGTTGTGCATCTTGTGATTTGATGACATTGATTTTATGTGTTTCGTACTGCTCATACCTGATTTATTTTTATTGCTACTGAGTTGGTGTACTCATATTACTCCCTGTACCTTGTGTGCATATTCGGGTGTTAGGGCAGGGTGAGCTGTCTATCTGTTCCAGAGATTCTCGGAGGTTTGCGAGGTAGCTGCATGCGTCCGCAGTCCTGCTCCCTTTCCTGCTTACTATTATCGAATTTATTTTCATTGAGTTGTATATTATATGTAGATACTCATGACCAGTGACTCCGGGTTCTCAGGGGTTGTATTTAATGTTCAATATAGATTTAGCTGTATTATAAATGTTTAAAGGAAACCTTTATGGGTAATCAGTATAGTAAGGATGTAAATGGAAGCTTATTATGAATTGAGTGAAGTTTTGGCTAGCCTAGTTCCACGATAGGCGCCATCACGACTGGTTTATATTTGGGGTCGTGACAGCCTGGTATTAGAGAGCTAGGTTACATAGGACTAACCGGTCATGAGCAGGTTTAGTAGAGTCTTGCGGATCGGTATGGAGACATCTGTAATTATATTCGAGAGGCTGCGGAACCCTTAGGAAAAATCTCACATTCTTGAATTCTTGTCGTGCGAATCCATTGTATTCAGCCAAGAGCGTAACTCTTGAATTCCTTCCATGTATTCAAACACGCACGAGAGCGCTTGGTATCTATTGTCCATCGACGGCTTGTGACTTCCATGGATTAGATGTGATTTTGGCATATTGGTAATGGGCCAGTCTGGAGGCCTTGAGGCCGGTTTCATTCTATGGCTTGATTGATGAGATTTTCGTTGTGTGGGCACATGTAATTGGGGACTTGTATGTCCGTTTGTGTTCTTATTTATGAGAATTGGTGACTAGATGCCTATGTGGCGGGTGTGATTTGATGGTTATATGTGTTCAGATTGTGAAATGTGTCAAAAGGGTTGGCTGGAAATATGGTAAGAGTTATTGAGTGTTTGATTTCTATCTCGATTTCATATGTGGCCTTGAGTTGTGAGTATGTTGGAAGACCTCTCATGTTGTGTAGTTGTGGAGTGAAGCGGATTTTCTGTTAGGTTATGAGTTCCTGGTGATGTCTTTTGAACTGATCATTTTCCTCAATAACGTGCATGTATTTGATTGATAGTGTATTCCAGCCGTATTAGCACTCCTTGTTATTGTATTCATTGATGGTGTCCTGGCATATTCGCTTAGCCAGGAGTAGCATACTCAGTATGTGAGGATGGCATTATAAGGACTCAGGGAGGAAAGTCTCTATGCCAATTCTCCGAGTGTGAATTTTGGTTTGGTTCAGTACCATTCTTGGGACACGTGGTGTCCAGTGAGGGTATCCATGTGGTCAGCCAAGTGTAGGTAGAGCTTCTAGAAGCTCCAGATTTACGTGACCACCGCTCCAGAGTTAGTTCTGCCATCAGCTTCAGGCTTTTACCGCGTATCGTGGTGCCTCGAGGGTAGGCGTTGTTTGTGTTCAGATGCAGGAAGGTGTAGTGACTGCGTGATAGTTCTGGTCTTCAAAAGTGTATGGAGAGATATCAGTTGAGGCTAAGCGAGCAGGGGTATCTCCTGCGGGTTCTCCTAGGGTGTGTGGTCCCTGTGTAGTTCTGTAATAAGTTCTCTTCTACCAGTAAATGATATATGTTGTAATTTGAGTTTAGAATGCTTGTGGGAGTTGGTATGACCATCACAATGGTGGATTCGAGATTTGCTATTGATTTGAATGTTAGATGGATTGGGTCATATAAGCTTATGGAGGATTTAGTTGAATCCCACCACAACATGGTGGCAGTGATAATGTGTGGGCATAGTCTTGTTTGTCTTAATCCTTGGCTTTGAGCCAAGTGGGGGAGTTCGTTATTGATAAGTTGATTACATGATTGTGTGTGGTATTGGTTTCAGTTCGAGGTATATTGGTAAATCATTTATGACCTGCAGGTATGGGGTCTGGGAATGTCACGAGTAAGGGAAATTTCTTCGATATAGGTTGTAATGTATTATGTTAGGTAATTGGGTTCTATTGAATGATTTAGTGGAAATCGTAAAAGGTGTAGTGTGTGCAGTGTATGCATTTGCTTGTGGCTTCAAGTTAGTGGATTACTTTCCTAGTATGTCAGTGTGCAAATGGGCCAGGTCGATTCTGTCTAATTGGTCAGTGTGATTGAGATTTGTGTTAGAGGATGTCAAGACTTGTGGTATCTTACATCATCACGGATTCTACATATCGGTATCAGGAAGGTAAAGGTAATGCTTTAGATTCACAGGAAGTCTCTTCAGGGTAAGTTTTTCTAATATGGTGCATTTGGGAATAGTTGAGGGAGTATTCAATCGCTTATGAGCCTTAGACAATATGGTTTTGTGCTTGGGTCGCGTGTGGTGAGTCTGGGTTGCAAATTTGTGGTATTAGGACAGGAAGAAGTATGAATTTGAAGGTAAGTCAGAAGAAACTTGGGTAAATAGGGCAACTTGGTAGTAGGTCGAATTGGCATGGTAAGGATACAATTAGTTCCTTGGGTGTTCATAAGGTGACGAGTTTTTCGAGTGTTTCTTAGCAATGCTCTTGGATTTGTGGTGGCTGCGTAGTTTGGTTGAGTTAGAAGAATTCAGTCTTGATGGTTTGGTGTTGCACAAATGGGATTTCAGATAGTTCCTGATGGTTTCTACCGCGTTTAAGGGTGCGTATTTTCTTATGGCATGTACTGAATTTGTTTCTAAATGGGATCCAATGGGAGTTCTTGGCTAGTTGGGTACGTAGTTGCTTGTGGCTCAGAAGGGACCATGGAGTTCCCGTATTTTTCATAGGTTGGCATGGCGTGTGCGGTATGTTGGGTAGAGTTGAGATTTGCATATGTGAGGTCGCGGTTCGGTTCTGGGAGGAAGGTCATAAATTCTTAGGCAGCATGGGCAATTTCAGAAGACTAGGTAGATGATATCACTAATTGGTGTTACTTGATGAGGGTATATATTTCAGAAAGAGCAATGTGTTTGAGTTAAGGGTACTTAATTGGTATCGCGGTGCCCTATTGTTGGATCGACTGTTGATATTCAAGGTTGCTTGGTAAACGAAAGAATTATAGGGGTACCCCCCATGGAGTGAGTGAGTATTTGGAATGTGTTATGTATTCGAGCGGTTGAGTTATGATCAGATATGGTAATCCGTACGTTTCATGGACTTCGAGACTAAGAGTTCTCATAAATACGATATTTTGTGGAAGTGAACTGTGAAGATGCGAGCTGAGCTAGTCGGATGTTAGTATGTACCATGATTCTATCATTATGAACTTTTCGGTAAGCTATCTATATGTTGTGGGTGATCAGAGTTAATTTAGGGTCACTGGTAGGCTAATATGGGTACGTGTTCTGCACCGTTTCGGAATTGTTAGCTCCAAGTTTCTATTATTGGGAAATGTACCATTCGATTGCGATTGAGTTTATTCATGTTCTAGAGTGATCTATGAGTTACTCTTCGGTGTTGCGAGGAGTGGTGATTATTGATTATATGCACATATGGTGCAGTTCTAATTGGGCGTTATAGCTAGATTTGAGTAAGGTAAGTAATTGGGTGTTGCGGGATTAAGATGTGTTGGTTATATACCTTCTGTTTCAGGTGGCACGGTATCGTTCGGTTTCCCCCGTGGTTATGGCAATGCACTTTGAGTACCCAATGGCGAATTTCGAATGGTTATTGATTTTGGGCAAGGTGTCTTGAAGTACTTCAAGTGGACCGGCATTGGATGAGATCGCACAGTGTAGCGGAGTTATGTAGGGGTATGACCTTTGGAATTTGATGCAGGTGTTTTTGATTTTTATGGTGTGTGCCAGGCTGTTAGTATGGTATGGTGATGGTAATTGTTAATGGAAGGATAGTCCTCTCGTGTGGATATTCTATATAATTTGATTACATTGGGAAGTTTTTGTTAAGTGCACGAGTTGCACAGGTTTTGGCTTTGAATTGTATCGATGTGTCATGTTATCAGGGTGGTCGTGATGGATGAGAAGAGGTAATTAGATCTAGAGTGAACATTTTTAGAATTTTCTGCAGCATAGTTGGAAGGATAAATATCGGGAGTCGGCTTAGATTTCTGCTATAATTCCTGTTTGGGAAGGGGGAGTTTCATGTCTGACTGATCGGACGAATGGTTGTTAGTTCTACGTGCTTCTTTCATAATCAACAGTATATGGAAGTGTTAGAGCGAGGCATTTCTTGATAAGAGGTTATGTACCGGTATTGGGTTGTTTTGAGAAGTTATTGTGGTTAAGAGTTACTGCTATAAGTGTTTGAGTCACGCGATGTATTATGTGATTTCATCTGGGGTACATATATGGCTAGATTCAGCATGTTCAGACTTCTTCAATCTATAGTTATGGAAATTTTGATCTTGTATATTATTTCAGAAGTGGGAATTTGGTTCTAAGGTTAATGAGCCAGAATTTGGATTTCGAAATTTCAATGGTATTGTGCCATTGGACCTATATGGGATAGGGTGACGTGGGATCACCCCCGGGTATGTGCATGGTAAGCTACATAACAGTTTGATAGTGTTGGAGAACAACTCTTGGCATGTTCGAGGACGAACGAATGTTTAAGTGGGGGAGGATGTAGCGACCCGGCCGGTCGTTCCGAGAGTTTAGCCCGTTTCCCCCATTTCTGCATTTGTCATATATTGCTAGCCTGTTTTTGTTGTGTTGGGTCAGTTGGTTTGGGTCTGGAGTGGTCATGGTGAGAATTGAGGCATTTAGTCTATCAAGGTAGCCTAATAGTTGAGGAAGTCAACTGAGAGTTGACTAATTGGTGAACGACATCGGAATGCGTATTTTATGGCTCAGATGGTTTCGTTAGGTGAATTGGGACTTAGGAGTGTGTTCGGAATGGAGTTTGGATGTCCGGTGTAGAATTAGGCCTGAATTGGCGAAAGTTAATGTTTGGCGATTTACGGTTGGCAGTGGAAAATAGGCTATCGGGGTCGGAATGGAATTCCGAAAGTTGGAACAGGTCTGTAATGTCATTTTGAGTATGTGTGCAAAATTTCAGGTCAAATCGGAGGTGCTTTGGTTGGTTTCGGCGTCGTTGGCAAAATTTGAAAGTTTCAAAGTTCATAGGCTTGAATTTGATGGTATGGGATATGATGGTATATTTGGTTGAGGTCCCAAGGGCCTCGGGTGTGTTTCGGGTGGTTAACGGACCAACTCTTGACTCTAAAACTGGTTAGATTTTTGCTGGTGTGAGTTTCTGGTTTCCTTCTACGCGATCACGTGAGGGTGTTTGCGATCGCATAGACCTAGCTGGGGATGGCAGGATTTTGTTATACACGATCGCGTGGTGGAGGTCGCGATCGTGTGAGTATGAGGTTGTTGTGCAGTCCGATCGCATGGTGTTTTTCGTGTTCACATAGAGTTAAAGGGCGCGTGAGTGGGCTGAGCCGTTGTTCTTCGCTATCGCGTAGAGTGGTTTGCGATCGCGTGGGTTTAGGTACTGCTGAATCGCGATCGCGTATGGATGTCTGCGATCGCGTATTGTAATTTGATGGAGCAGCAGATTTGTTCGTCACGGTCGCGTGGGAGCTTCCGCGATCACAGTGAAGAAAGAGGCCTGGGCAAACAGTTTTTAAGTTCTATTTCGGGGGTTTTTGGCCATAACTTTTTTTTCCATTTAAAAGCTCGGGGGAAGGACATTTTGGACGAGCTTTTCAGCGGAGTTCTTGTGGTAAGTGTTCTTCAACCATCTTTGGTTCAATTTCATGAATTTGTCTTGATTTTCACCATACAATTAGAGGAATTAAAGTAGAAAAGTTGGGGGAAAATGGGAGGAAAAATTGGAAAATTCTTTTGGTGTTTTGAGTGGGCAATTGAGGTCGTATTTTGGTAAATTTAGTATGGGTAGACTCGCAAGGGAATGAGGATTCTAGTGATGAAAACTTTATCGGATTCCGAGGCGTGGGCTCGGGGCTCGGGTTTGGCCGAATTTCTAGATTCTTGTATAATTTGATAGTTTTCGATTGGGTTGTGTTCCTTTGGTATATATTGATAATGTTAAACTGGTTTTGGCTAGATTTGGAGAAATCGGGAGCCAATTTCAGTGGCAAGATCATAGCGGACTAGTGTTGTGGTTCGGTAGAGGTAACTAATGCTTATAAATCCTCTCCTGAGGGTATGAAACCCCGGACTACATATTTCTCACTGATTTTAGAATGGCGCACATGTTCGATGACGAGTATGTGGCGCATACTGATTTTTTGGATTGGAGTAGGTCCTCTCCGCGGAAACTAATGAGTTGCATATTTTACTCAAAACCTTATGTTAAACTATGTTCTAAAGATTGTTGAAATATTTGGGCTATAAGCCGTGTTTGGGGCCTCGTGCCGATCTGTTTAGACCCCTTGGGGGCTTGTTACTGTTGTTTTTCCTCACTATTTGTTGATAATTTCACTCAGCCACATTGTGCTTACTGTTTTCGAAACTCAGCCTGATTTACACTACTTTGAGATTGAAAATGATATTTTGGGCCGAGTACCCTATTTTACTGATTCGCCCGAGGGGCCTTTTTACTAGTTCTGTTGAGTGAGGCCGAGGGCCTTATTGTGAGGTGCTGAGTGATATTAGCGCTTGGGTTGAAGGAGCCCCTCCGGGGTCTGTACACACCCTAGTGAGCGCACAGAGTGCCGAGTGCCGAGTGCCGAGTGACGAGTGATTGGGATGCATGAGTGATGAGGTGATGAGTGACTGTGAAGTGCTGAGAGAATGATTATGAATGACTGTGAGGCATGCCCGAGGGGCTGATGATGATACATGTTTTTCCCGAGGGGCTACTTATGATTTTACTACTTTCACTCTGAGCTTATGAAATATGTTTTGCCCGAGGGGCCTCTATATGATTCATTTCATTTTCATACTATACCTTTCGATTTGAAGTTGTTGAAAATATACATTCTTCAAAGGATTTTACTGAAGTTGGTTTTAAGGCATGATGATTTCATATATCTATGTTATACTGTTGGAAAGAAAGGTTGTGCATCTTGTGATTTGATGACATTGATTTTATGTGTTTCTTGCTGCTCAGACCTGATTTATTTTCATTACTACTGAGTTGGTGTACTCACATTACTCCCTGCACCTTCTGTGCAGATTCAGGTGTTAGAGCAGGGTGAGTTGTCTATCTGTTCCAGAGATTCTCGGAGGTTTGCGAAGTAGCTGCATGTGTCCGCAGTCCTGCTCCCTCTCCTGCTTACTATTATAGAATGTATTTTTGTTGAGTTGTATAGTTTATGTAGATACTCATGACCAGTGACTCCGGGTTCTCGGGGGTTGTATTTAATGTTCAGTATAGATTTAGCTATGTTATAAATGTTTAAAGGAAACCTTTATGGGTAATCAGTATAGTAAAGATTTAAATGGAAGCTTATTATGATTTGGGTGAAGTTTTGGCTGGCCTAGTTCCACGATAGGTGCCATCACGACTGGCCTAGATTTGGGGCCGTGACAGTTATGTGCCATTACGACGGGTTGGATTTTGGGTCGTGACAGCAACACCCCCCTCCCCCCGCATGTAGCAAACAATGGCAATTAGTAGGAAAAATTTCCCCAACAAAGTTAGGCAAGACACTTACCTCAAACAAGCCAAATCGATATACTAGAAATGTCATCCCGCACGTACCGACCTCTATACGGCTCGAAACTAGCCAAAAGTAACTCAAGAACATCAAATAATTCCACATGAAACAACCCCAATCGATAAAGGTCTAATCTTTAATCAAAAGTCCAAAGTCGACCAAAAAATCAACAAAAGTCAATGTCGGGATCGCCTTGGATTCCGAATCCAAGATTACCCGAGCGAAGCCCGAACCAGTACAAGCTTGCACGAAGGAAAACCGACTCAATCGGAGTTCGATAGCTCAACCAAATCACCAAAATATCGCTCTTGGATGTTCAAACCCCAAGAGTCCAATCCAAACTAGATGGGTCCTATAACTCCCGAAATATTCCTCCAAAACTCCCCAAATTTTAGTATGTTATTCTTCTAATATATGAGAAAAAAACCCCAAAAGGAATTGAGAAATAAACGCCTCTAACATATCTTCAATTTTTAAAATTTAGGACATAACCCTATGTCTTTATTTAACGTTTTCAATTAAAATCAAGGATTAAATCTTAAACCAAGGGAATGAATCATAGGAAAATACTTAGTTTATGGTTTAGACCTTACCCCATGGAAGAAACTTGAAGAACATTCTTGCATTCTCCCAATTCCAAACTTTCAAGATGAAAAAAACTTCAACAATATCAATAGCCAAAAAAGCCCAAATGTTCTGCCTCGTTTCTTGTGCCAAATGATCCCAAAACTCAGTTTTGATGCCTCCAATGGATTCCTCATGAAATTAGTCAAGTTAGGATTTTTAATCACTCCATTTGACTTTATAATGAATGAGATATGTTGATTTCAGTATTATGAAATAGTGCAGATTTTAAATATGAATTTAGTAGCAATTTCGTAATTAATCTGAAAAATTTGGCAACCCAATTCTTAGTAAAATGGCCATAAATCTGTCATACGATGTCGAAACTTGACGATCAGTTGCTATGGTTCCAAAATTACGACACAGATATAATGATTTAGTCGAAACACGAATCAAAGGCCGCGTTCAATATGGTAACCCTTATGCTCAAATCGACGTCGAAACCGAAAAAATTCACCATACAATCCAAACTTATCCAAAACTCATCGAAATTTAACCAAGCATTGTGTACATGTCCAAAATCATCATACAAACTTATTGGAATAATTAAAACCCGATTCCAAGTCCCTTTACCCAAAAGTCAAACCTTGGTCGACTCTTCCAACTTAAAGCTTCTAAAACGAGAATCGTTCTTCCAAATCAATCACGAACCGCTCGAAAACCAAAAACAATACATTCAAGTCATAATACATAATAAAGCTACTCAAAGTATCAAACCACCGAATGGAACGCTAAAGCTCAAAACGACCGGTCGGGTCGTTACATTGCTATTTCATGCTATCTCTTTCGATGTGAAGCTTATGTTATGCATTGAATTTAAAGTTGTCGTTTCATGGAAATATAATCCTTGTTGATCTATTGGAGTTGTGGTTGTTGAAGAGTTATTAACACGTTTGTGGTCGAAATTATTGGTTATGGGAATACCTTTCCTTGTTGAGTTATATCTCGTTCATTTTGTTGTTGTTTATATTCTTGTACATATTGTAGTTGAGCCATGAGCTATGTGTTGTAGTGACATTGATATTGTTGATTTTTGCAATGTTGTGGCATATGGGCGTGTGGTATGAGTTGATTATTGTGCTGTGATATTGATATGCATGCGGTGGTATATTGTTGATACATTTTTTTCCCTCATATGTTTCAAATATATATATACATATATATATATATATATTTGAAACATATGAGGGAAAAAAATGTATCAACAATATACCACCGCATGCATATCAATATCACAGCACAATAATCAACTCATACCACACGCCCATATGCCACAACATTGCAAAAATCAACAATATCAATGTCACTACAACACATAGCTCATGGCTCAACTACAATATGTACAAGAATATAAACAACAACAAAATGAACGAGATATAACTCAACAAGGAAAGGTATTCCCATAACCAATAATTTCGACCACAAACGTGTTAATAACTCTTCAACAACCACAACTCCAATAGATCAACAAGGATTATATTTCCATGAAACGACAACTTTAAATTCAATGCATAACATAAGCTTCACATCGAAAGAGATAGCATGAAATAGCAATGTAACGACCCGACCGGTCGTTTTGAGCTTTAGCGTTCCATTCGGTGGTTTGATACTTTGAGTAGCTTTATTATGTATTATGACTTGAATGTATTGTTTTTGGTTTTCGAGCGGTTCGTGATTGATTTGGAAGAACGATTCTCGTTTTAGAAGCTTTAAGTTGGAAGAGTCGACCAAGGTTTGACTTTTGGGTAAAGGGACTTGGAATCGGGTTTTAATTATTCCAATAAGTTTGTATGATGATTTTGGACATGTACACAATGCTTGGTTAAATTTCGATGAGTTTTGGATAAGTTTGGATTGTATGGTGAATTTTTTCGGTTTCGACGTCGATTTGAGCATAAGGGTTACCATATTGAACGCGGCCTTTGATTCGTGTTTCGACTAAATCATTATATCTGTGTCGTAATTTTGGAACCATAGCAACTGATCGTCAAGTTTCGACATCGTATGACAGATTTATGGCCATTTTACTAAGAATTGGGTTGCCAAATTTTTCAGATTAATTACGAAATTGCTACTAAATTCATATTTAAAATCTGCACTATTTCATAATANATATATATATATATATATATATATATATATATATATATATATATATATATATATATACATATATATATATATATATACTTCCAAAATAGTGTACACACATCATCATTTGATTTACAAGCAGGAAATATTTTTTTATAATTTTCTATAATTTTTAAAGGCTTTAAATCAATTTATTCCTGTATTTTTTATTATATAAATACTCATTAATTACCTCAAAAATTATTTTATGATGATTTTATCATCTAATTTCATCATTTACACCCATATTACTTTTAGCATATTTGTCATAACTACATTTGCATTTTAAAGGCTAAAATTGCATATTTGCAATAATAGCCTATATGCATTTATAATTACTTTATTTATGCCAGAATAATCTTTTTATACTTTTATAATGTTAGATAACTGTTTTTATACACAAATAATTTTTTTATTATTTATTTATTATTTTTACAAATTATTTATTAATTAAATTTGGGTATGTAAAATCTGGTCTCAATTTGCAACCAATTTCAGACCCAAACCTTCCCAATTATCCCAAGCCCGATACCCATGGCCCAATTACCATTAGCCCTTTACTACCCGACCTAACCCTGCCTAAATCTAGTCATTGATCTTGAAAGATCAACGGCTCACATCCCTTCCACCGTTTTAATTACCCAAACCCCCTTAACCCTAGCCATTCCTCACCGGCCGCCGCCTTCAAACGCTCTCACCTCACTCCCCTAAACCCTAGCCATCTCTGTCATGACCCAAAATCCCACACGGGTCGTGACGGCACCCAACATCGGGGTCAGGAAAGCCAACAGTTGTTTATTAGTGAGATTTTCCTTATTAACATACCAACCCCACATATTCCAAAAGTTTTACACTTAGCTTGTTTAAATAAAAGCGGAAGCATTTACTAATTTAAATACATACAGCAAAAATGATCATGATCCAATATATATTTACAGTCCCAAAAAAGAATCTACTAAGTGCGTGCCAGGAACTAGTGTCACAAGTCAATAGGCGATCTAGTAGAATATATAAAAGATGATACAAGATGTACTGTTGTCTGAAAGGATATAGACAGGAATAAACAAAAGATAACTCCACCGCACAGCTGGGAATCCCCAAGGGAGGCAGCTCACCGTGGAGTCAGGTCCAAAATGTTCCAAGCTTCGGTCGGATAACCAGAAACACCAGCCCTAGAACCTGTACCATTAAGTACAGAAGTGCAGCATGGGCACATAAATATATATGTACCCAGTGAGTATCCCGCCTAAGCTCGAAGAGGTAGTGACGAGAGGTCGACATGACACTTACTAAGGTCCAACAGTATAATTTAATAAAATGTAAATAAAACAGTAGGCATGTAAGGACAGTGAAGCAACAAGTATATACGTAAGATACTGAAATCCATGAAAAATGCTGGGGATAAATAAACAATTACCACTTCACTTGTTCCCAAATATCTACCAAATCAATTGCATGAAATTTATTAACAAATAAATCATACGCATGCAGGGTAAAGACAACCGGCCGGAGTCATAAGATAGTCATGCTCGTGCACTACCGAGGATCGAATGGCTCGTACCAAAAGTGCACCTCTCAACCTCTCTATGCACTGCCGAAGGATCGATGGGCCCGTCCTAAAAGTGCATCTCTCAACCTCTCTACGCCTGCTGAAGGATCGATCGGCCCGTCCCAAAAGTGCGTCTCTCAATCTCTCTATGCACTGCCGAAGGATCGATGGGCCCGTCCTAAAAGTGCATCTCTCAACCTCTCTACGCCTGCTGAAGGATCGATCGGCCCGTCCCAAAAGTGCGTCTCTCAATCTCTCTATGCACTGCCGAAGGATCGACCGGCCCGTTCCAAAAGTGAATATCTCAATCTCTCTACGCACTATCGAGGATCGATAGTCCCGTCCCAAAAGTGCGTCTCTCATAAGAGTGGGGGGGAGGGAGGGAATCACACTCCGCTCGCGGAATACAAATTATGAAGGGGTCACATGCACATACATTATTCCTTTTTAAAAAGAGGATACCTTTCCATTATCAATTTTTTACAAGTTCTCTCAAATTTCACAACTTCGGGGATGTAAGCAATATGAAATGTAAATTCAGCATGCATATAGTTCATAACAAGTAAAACACAAGGCATGACGTGGGCCTAACTACCCGGACATAATAGTAATAGTCGCTACGTACGGACTCTCGTCACTTTGTACGCACGTAGCCCCCATAAATTATCACATATAGCATTTAAATCACCTAGGGGGACAATTCCCCCTTACAAGGTTAGAAAGGAGACTCACCTCGTGTCGAAACTACCCCTCGGACCAATGATGCGCCTGAATCTCCAAACTCTACACCCGAGGACACGCAACTAGCCAAATACGGTATAATGACATCAACGCATGCTCAAAGTAAGGAAATTATCCTAATTTTTCAATAATTCAACATATTTGAGAAATTCTCAAAATCCAACCCCGGACCCGCACGCTCGGATTCCACAAATTCTCGAATGGAACACTCACAAAAATCCTAAGGATCATTAATATACGATTCTTACTTGTTTCGTAGTAAATTCACGGTTAAATTCTCAAATTATCACAAGCTCTAGTTTACTATCCAATTCTTGATTTTTCACTAATTTATGTAGATAATTAAGCTTGAAATCCATGCATGGAGCTAAGATTAGAGTAGAATTTACTTACCTTAGATGACCAGGTCGTTAACCACTCAACACTGGTGGAAATCGACCCAAGGAAGAAGAAGAAATGAGCAAAATGTGTTTAAAACCCGTATATAAAACACATTGTCTGGACAGTGCTTTCGTACCTGCGAAAATGGACTGGGGAGCCTGGGCCCGCACCTACGGAGTGGAGACCACACCTGCGGCTCCGCTCCTGCGAAATTTTGTCCGCACCTGCGATAATTGGCCAGGCCACTCGGGGTCGCACCTGCGATGCTTGGGACCGCATGAGCGGTCCTGCATCTGTGACTAGGCAACCGCACCTGCGATAACACCAGAACAGGTGCACCAACAACTATTTTAGCTGGTTTTTAGCCGCGTTAGGTGCCCGGGAGGCACCTGGGCCAACCCGAGCCCTAGTCCAAGTATACTGATGAGTCCCAAATCATAATACGGACTTTCTCGAGCCTTCGGAACACCCAAAACAATGCTAAAACTCAAAATCACACCTCCAAACCCCCAAGAACCAAACTTAAGAACTTTAAGTTTTCTAGACTTCGCTAATAACGTGCCGAACCGACCTATACAAGTCGGAATGATACCAAATTTTTCAGGCAAGTCATAATTAACATAACGAAACTATTCCCGGTCTCGGAATTCCGTTCGGACCTCGATAACACCACGTCCCAAACCAAATTAAGGAACTTCTTATTTCAATATTGGGCGCCGAAATGCCCCCCGGTCATCAGAAACCCAGTCCGAACATACGCCCAGGTCCGGAATCATCACACGAAGCTACCGGAACCGTCGAAACTCGATTCCGAGGTCGTTTACCCATAATGTTGACCGAAGTCAAACATGGCCTTAAAGGACAACCTTAAGGAACCAATTGTTCCCATTACACTCTAAACACCTCCGAATCTCGGACCACCAGTCCCTGCAAGTCGTAAATTATAAAAAGACGCTATGGGAAGTTTCGTTTAGGGGAACGGGGTCCGATAACGCAAAATGACCGGCCGGGTCGTTACATTCTCCATCTCTTAAACAAACATCCTCGAACAGGTCTAGAATCATACCTGAAGTATTGAATAGGTGTGGATATCTACTTCGCATGTCCTCCTCACACTCCCAGGTCACCTCATCAACAGGTTGGCCCCTCCACTGGACCTTTACGGAAGAAACTCTCTTAGACCTCAATTGGCGGTGCTGCCTATCAGTAATAGCAACTGGCTCCTCCTTGTAGCCCAACCTCTCATCCAACTGAATACTGTTGAAATCAACCACGTGAGAGAAATCAGCGCGGTACATCTGGAACATGGATACTTGAAAAACTGGGTGAATTCCTGATAAATTGGGAGGCAAGGCCAGCTCATAAGCAGCCTCCCTAACTCGCCTCAACACCTCGAATGGACCTATAAACCTCGGGCTCAGCTTTCCCTTCTTCCCAAAACTCATAATACCCTTCATGGACGAGACTTTCAACAGGACCCTATCTCCTTCAATAAATGATACATCACACGCCCTCTGATCCACGTAACTCTTCGGTCTAGACTGTGCTGTATGGAGCCTCTCCTGAATCAACTTCACTTTCTCCAAGGCATCCCTCACCAGGTTGGTGCCACATAACTTAGCCTCGCCAGGCTCAAACCACCCGATAGGAGAACGACATCGCCGACCATACAAAGCCTCAATGGTGCCATCTCAATGCTGGAATGATAACTATTATCGTAATCAAACTCGGCCAAAGGTAAGAACTGGTCCCATTGACCTCCAAAATCAATCACACATGCCCTGAGCATGTCCTCCAATATCTGAACTGTGCGCTCCGACTGACCATCAGTCTGAGGGTGAAATGATGTGCTGAGATCTATCTGGGTGCCCATCTCACTATGGAATGCTCTCCAGAAGTGAGAGGTGAACGGAGGATCTCGATCTGATATAATGGACACCGGCACACCATGCAACCGGACTATCCCCCGAATGTAGATCTGGGCCAACCTTTCAGATGTATAAGTAGTAGCCACTGGAATGAAATGCGCCGATTTGGTCAATCTATCCACCATGACCCAAACTACGTCAACCTTCCGCAAAGTCCGAGGCAACCCAACCACGAAGTCCATAGCAATGCGCTCCCATTTCCACTCAAGAATGGGCATCCGCTGAAGTAGGCCTCCTGGCCTCTGGTGCTCATACTTAACCTGTTGGCAATTAAGGCACCTAGTCACATACTCCACAATATCCTTCTTCATTCGCCTCTACCAGTAATGCTGCTTCAAATCACGATACATCTTCGTAGCACCAGGGTGAACATAATACCGAGAACTGTGTGCCTCCTCTAGAATCCTCTCCCTCAGGCCATCAACATTAGGAACACATAACCGGCCCTGAAGTCTCAGAACACTATCCTCGCCAATAGTAACCTCCTTGGCCACACCATGAACCATTATCTCCCGAAGCTCTTCTAAGCACGGATCATAGAACTGTCGGGCCTTAATCTCTCCCAATAATGAATACTAAGCAACCACATGTGCCAAAACTCGATGAGGCTCTGAAAGATCTAATTTCACCAAGCGATTGGCCAAGGACTAAATGTCCAAGGCTAGAGGTATCTTCTCTGCTGCAATATAAGCCAAGCTACCCATACTCTCAGCCTTCCTGCTCAAAGCATCTTCCACCACATTTGCCTTGCCCGGGTGATAAAGAATGGTGATATCATAATCCTTCAACAACTCAAGCCATCTACGCTGCCTCAAATTAAGATCCATCTGCTTGAACTAGTGCTGCAAGCTATGGTGGTCGTTATAAACCTCACATGACACTCCATACAAATAGTGCCTCCAAATCATAAGAGCATGAACAAATCGCCGCCAACTCCAAATCATGCACAGGGTAATTCTTCTCATGAACCTTCAGCT
The DNA here is from genome assembly GCA_005239525.1 of Nicotiana knightiana. Taxonomy (NCBI): domain Eukaryota; kingdom Viridiplantae; phylum Streptophyta; class Magnoliopsida; order Solanales; family Solanaceae; genus Nicotiana; species Nicotiana knightiana. The sequence continues at coordinate 140,274 of ML384078.1, read as the reverse complement.
GGCGTGAAGCATAAGAAATAACTCTCCTCTCCTGCATCAATACACACCCCAAGCCAACGCGTGAAGCGTCACAATATATCGTGTACATCCCAGAACATGAAGGCAATACTAGAACTGGCGCTGAGGTCAATGCTGCCTTGAGATTCTAAAAGCTCGACTCACACTCGTCAGACAATCGAAATGGGGCATTCTTCTGAGTCAATTTAGTCAGTGGAGTTGCAATAGAAGAGAAGCCCTCCTCGAATCGGCAATAATAGCCTGCTAGGCCCAAAAACTCCTGATCTCTGTAGCTGAAGTAGGACGCGGCCAACTCTGAGCTGCCTCGATCTTCTGAGGATCAACCTTGATACCTTCTCCGGATACCACATGCCCCAAAAATGCCATGGAATCCAACCAAAACTCACACTTGGAGAACATAGCATATAGCTTGTATTTTTGCAAGGTTTGGAGCACAATTCTCAAATGTTGCTCGTGTTCCCCCAGGCTACGGGAGTAAATCAATATGTCATCAATGAAGACAATGACGAAAGAATCAATATATGGCCTGAACACCCTATTAATCAAGTCCATGGATGCTGCTGGGGCGTTAGTCAAGCCAAAGGACATCACTCTGAACTCATAATGGTCATATCTCGTACGAAAAGCAGTCTTCGGAACATCTGAAGCCCGAATCCTCAACTTCTGATACCCTGAGCACAAATCGATCTTAGAAAACACACGAGCACCCTGGAACTAGTCAAGCAAATCATCAATGCACGGCAAGGGATACTTGTTCTTAATGGTAACCTTGTTCAACTGGCGGTAATCAATACACATCCGCATAGACCCATCCTTCTTCTTCACAAATAGAACTAGAGCACCCCACAGTGGTACACTCGGTCTGATGAATCCCTTAGCTAACAATTCCTAAAGTTGCTCCTTCAACTCTTTCGGAGCCATACGGTACGGAGGAATGGATATAGGCTGGGTGCTTGGAGCTAAATCAAACCAGAATTCAAAACCACGGTACGGAGGCATGCCCGAAAGATCCGAAGGAAATAAATCAGCATACTCTTGAACAACTGGCACGGAATCAATCGTCGGAGACTCGGCGGTGGTGTCCTGCACATAAGCAAAATAGGCTAGACAACCCTTCTTGGCCATATGTCGAGCCTTCAAGAACGAAATAACCCGTCTGGATGTGCTAACTAAAGAACCCCTTCACTCCAGCCTAGGTGACTCAGGCATGGCTAAAGTAACTGTCTTGGCATGGCAATCAAGCACGACATGATAAGGAGATAGCCAATCCATGCCTAGAATAACCTCAAAATCGACCATGGCAAGCAACAAAAGGTTAGCTCTGGTCTCGAACCCACAGAAGGTGATCACACAAGACCGATACACCCGGTCTACCACCACAGTCGCCCACCGGAGTGGACATATATATAGGAGATCCCGAAGACTCTCTAGAGACATCCAGAAAAGGAGAAAATATGGATGAAACATATGAATAAGTGGATCCTAGATCAAACAATATGGAAGCCTCTCTACCACATACTTGAGATAATACCTGTGATCACGGCGTCTGAGGCTATTGCATCTGATCTGGCCGGAATAGCATAAAACCTGGCTGGAGCACCTGAAGTCTGAGCCCCACCGGAGTGTACATGAGCTGCCTGACCTCCCCGTGACTGGCCTCCACCTCTAGGACGACCCCTGCCCTCCACCTCTAGGTGGCCAGACTGCTGGTGCTGGATCCATCGGCTGATAGCTCTGCCGCACGGCCTTGCCTCGATATTAGGGACACTGCCTCCTCATATGACCTGGCTCTCCACACTCATAATAATGCCCAAGTGGCACAGTCTGCTGCCTCGAAAAAGATCCCTGAAGGGCCGGAGGGTGATGAGATCCCTCAGTAATAGCACTGAAATAAGGATCAGAGGATCTTTGATGACTGGAATAACCACTGTGTGAAATCTGAATGGCTGGAGGACGGTAGGAACGCTCTGGCATGGCGCTGAAATGAGGCCTCACTGAAACACCTCGAGGAGGTGGTGGAGGTGCTGAGTAAAAAGGCCTGCCGGGCTGACCACTACTATGTTGGCCCCTGCCCCTAGCTGGGGTACCTCTAAAATCCCGTGAAAACCTAGCCCTCTTGTCCTGCTGACCCTACTTCGTGCTCCTCGACCGATAACCCTCGATCCTACGAGAAATCTCCACTACGAGCTGATAAGGGGTACCCATCTCCACATCTCGAGCCATGGTGGATCTAATACCTGGATGCAACCCTGCTACAAACCTCTGTACTCTCTCAGCATCGGTGGGAAATATCATAAGAGCATGACGTGACATCTCTAAAAATCTGGCCTCATAATCCGTCACGGACATCTGCCCCTGCTCTAACCGCTCAAACTGACCCCGCAACTCTTCCCACTCAGAGGGTGGAATATATCTCTCAAAGAACATCTGTGTGAACTTCTCCCAAGTGATAGTAGAAGAATCAACTGGCCTGCTGAGAATATAAGACTGCCACCGCCTGCGAGCTCTGCCCTCTAACTGAAATGCAGTGCAGTCCACTCATGAGTGGTGATTTTACCACTCATTTTGGCCTCTTTTCATTAGAATTTATATTGTTCAATGATAATTTGAGGTTTTTATTAGTGTGTAATTGCTTAATTTTCAGGGAAGTGATGCCATGAAGTGGTTGGTGTTGAATTGGAATGAAAGTTGAACAAAAGCGGGTGAAAATTGCACAAAATGCTTCGGTGATTCCGAAGGTGCGACCTCGCACCTGTGAAGATATGAATGCACCTGCGAAGACCAGCCCAGCCACACAGAAGTCGCACATGCGGAGTATATTTCGCACCAGCGATCCCGCAGGTGCGACCATTTGTCCGCTCCTGCAGAAATTGACCAACACTTCAAAACTCGCACCTGCGAGCAGATTTCCGCTCCTGCGGAATCGCACCTGCGAGAATTCTTCCGCAGGTGCGATCATCGGGTATCAGATCTGGACAAAATTGTAAATTCACAATTTCCCATCCCCACTCTTCTATACTCGACCTAGCAGTCATTTGTACATATCTTTTGGCTTTGTAAATATAATTTTGTGGAGAGAAGAACAAGTCTTGAAGCTAGGGTTTGCACACACACTTGGGATTTGAAGATTTCACTCTTGTGGTTAAGGTTTTCTTGCCCATTTATGTTTTTTCTTCAGTTCCTTGCTTTGTAATTTATATTTAAGTGTGTAGTATTTATTTCCAACACTTGAATCTTTTTTATGGAAATTTATATATTTAAAGTGTGGATTAAATACCTTGTTGTGCTTATGTATTGAATGATTTTATTATATTTATGAAATGAGTTATTGTTTCTTTAATTATTCTTGTTCTTTAATGTTTCCAAATGGATTAGCTAACCCTAGGACACACCCATTAACTACGAATTAATTTTGGAAAAGATAATTTGGGGTTGGGAAAGATTAATTAACAAGAACTTGAGGCTTTAACCCTCATTTTATAGNTTTATGAAGTGAGTTATTGTTTCTTTAATTATTCTTGTTCTTTAATGTTTCCAAAGGGATTAGCTAACCCTAGGACTCACCCATTAACTCCGAATTAATTTTGGAAAAGATAATTTGGGGTTGGGAAAGATTAATTAACAAGAACTTGAGGCTTTAACCCTCATTTTATAGATTCTACCTAGGGATAGGATTGAACTACTTGTAGCCATATCTGGGTGTGCTTAATATCTTAATTTGGTTAGGAATAAGTCAACTAGAAAGTCTTGTTAGTCTTTGAAAGAAGCTAAGTAAGAATTATTATCCGTGGCTAATTAACATAAACTCGCTCATACTTGTAAAATCATGCAATACATTGGATCGTTACTTGAGTGTAATTCCCGATGCATTCATACTTGTAGCCATTGATCATTTTACTTGCTTTCTAGGTTAGTTTACATTTTTGCATTTAGTTATAAACAACTTTCAAAACCAAAATCTTATTTGTTTGGAAATGCGCGATAAGTATTAATTCTCTTGCATTCCTAATCGCCTCCATATTGTGGTCTGTGGGATTCGACCCCAACCTTGTTGGGTTACTATATTTGACATCGATCGCTTACACTATTTTAAGGTGGAATTTGAGCGTATCAAATTTTGGCGCCGTTGCCGGGGAACAATTGGTGTAACTTAGGTCGTTGGAGAAGTAAGCTTAAGTGCTTTGATCCAAACTTGTGAATATTCGTGTAATTATTTTTCTTGTGTAGTTTCTTAATTTTTCATATAAAAAAAATATGGCATCATATAATGAAAATTGGTCGGATGGTAGTTGTTCATACTTTGATGACCCTTGT